>JAJGRW010000121.1:21378-93907 GCA_025461045.1 Carex parvula | reverse complement strand
ATATATATATATATATATATATATATATATATATATATATATATATATATAGTAGAACTAGGGTGTGATGTGCTCCCCAAGCCCTTTGGTGAGCACACCTCTAAATACCGCATTTTCAAAGTTCAAATAGTCGATTCGAACCTTCCAACGTGTTCTTCTATTAAAATGTGCTTGGAGACCAAATTTTTACATTTTTTGGAAATTTTTTACTATTTTTTCAGAATTTTTGAAAATCATCACTTTTCATTAAATAAAAAAAATTCAAAAAACACTGATTTTCAAAATTCTGAAAAAATAGTAAAAAATTTTCAAAAAATGTAAAATTTGGTTCCAAGCACATTTAATATGAAGAACACGTGGAAGGTTCGAATCGACTATTTGAACTTTGAAAATGCGGGTTTTTAGAGGTGTGCTCACCAAAGACTTGGTGAGCACATCACACCCTAGTTCTACTCATATATATATATATATAAAAGCTATGGTGAGTTACAAAGTAAGGATCTTATTTTACTTCACACTCATATTTTCGTTTTCAAAGATCAAATAATCGATCCGAACCGCTCAACATGATCTCCATATTTAAATGTGCTAGGAGACCAAATTTTACATTTTTTTTTAAATTGTTTACTAATTTTTTAGAATATTTCAAAATCACTGTTTTTATGGTCCAGTTTCCGTCCAAAAACAATGGTTTTCTACCTATCTAAAAAAATAGTAAAAAATATCCAAAAAAATATAAAATTTGGTCTCCAAGCACATTTCAATATAGATATGGTGAAATGGGCTATGGTGAGTTGCGAAATAAAATACTTGTTTTACTTCACGCTTATATCTTCGTTTTCAAAATCCAAACTGCCGATCCAAACTGCTCAACATGATCTTCATATTAAAATGTGCTTGGAGACCGAATTTTACATTTTTTGGTAATTGTTTACTATTTTTCTGGATGGATAGAAAATTGTTGTTTTTGGATGGAATCTGGACAATAAAAAAAACAATGATTTTAAAAATTCTTAAAAAATACTAAATTTTTTTCAAAAAATGTAAAATTTGGTCTCCTAGCATATTTCAATATGTAGATCATGTTGAGCGGTTCAAATCAGCTGTTTGAACTTTCCAATATAGAAAATATAGACGTGAAGTAAAACAAATCTCTTACTTCGCAACTCACCATAGCCCATCTCTCTCTATATATATATATAAATATATATTTATATTAAAAAGTTGATAATCTCAATGCAGATTTATATTAATTAGTGTTGTAAATAACATTATGCGGTCATCGGATGGACAGGGTACCGCCAAGCGATTAATCGGTATGCGGCCGATTAATTAGAATTATGCGGACAATTTAAAGTTTTTATTAAATTTATGTGTATATATATCATAATTTGTTAAAAATAATTTATTTAACTCATTAAACTTATCAAATAAACTTAATTTAACTTAGTTTTATTATTATAACATGACACTACGCTTATTTCTTCTTAACACATAAGCATTTTACATGTGTAAGTAACACATTTATTTTAATGAAAAAATAAATTTGAAAATTAAGCTTTTTCAAATACTAATAACATATTATTTGAAAGAAATGAAACATTCAACATAAAATCACTAAATTCATAAATAAACACGTTGTTCTAATTGAAAAAATTACATCAGTAAGTAAGAAGAATATATGGTATATAAATAATAGAAGAATTAATCAATTTCAAAGTAAGAAGAAAAAACATATATACAAAATATTGGACGTATATCAAGCACAAATAAAACAATACAGGATATATAAATCTTATTATTACACACTATCACAGAAAAAAAAAAACAATGTGAAAATAAATATTCACTGGAATAAACTGGAATAAACGGAAATAAACGGGAATAAATGAGAATAAACGGACGATTAAATGGTAAAACGGCCGATTAATCGTTTTCATCCGCAAACAAGCATCCGTTAAGTGTATTCGTAACGGTTTGGCCGCCGTTAACGATTAAACGGCCGTTAAGACCGTTTTTTACAACACTAGGTGATATATATAAGAGGGTTCAAATGCCTCCATTTTTTGTGCCTCCACCATGCCTCTATTTTTTAAAACTTTAATAACTCAAAATTTAAAACTTAAAAGTCAAAATAAAACTGTTGGATATGATCTACATCATTTTATCTATGTACTCATAAAAAATTATCACATTTCGATTTTGTTTTTATATGAATCAATAAGTTGAAAAATCAACGTCTAGAAATTATCCACATTAGTACATTTTTTACAAGCTCTTGATGACAACCAAAACAAAATTGAAATGTTATAATTTTTTAGACGTGTATAGATAAAATGATGTAGATCATATCCAATAGTTTTATTTTGACTTTTAAATTTTAAAGTTTGAGTTATTAAAGTTTTTTAAAATGAAGACACGATAGAGACATTTGAACCGTCCTCTATATATAATATATGCACCAATAATCCGAATGGAAACCAATCCTATTTGCGCCCCCTGTTTTAGTATGGTTTAGTCAAAAATCAGATTTTAACTATGTTTATGTAAATTCCGGTGTGTACATGTGGCACGTGCTTCTATAAGATTTTTCGTCAAGACTATTATCCTCGTGCTTTGCATTGTATATATACTAGTGTATATTAAAGATACGATCGTATAACTGTATAAAAATTATTTTACTTGTATATTAAATCTTTTATGAAAATGACAGTGATTTTGCCGATATTTTTATTAATACCCCAAAAAAAAAACAAATTATCAAATCTGCCCCCACCCCAAACTTATTTTTAAATCTACCCTAACCGCCCATCCACTGGGCGGTCCACTTTCCCCACCTGACAGCCCAGCGGCTGGGCGGTTCACTACCCAGATCTGACCGCTCAGCAGCTGGGCTGTCCAGTTTTCAGAGCTGACCGCCTGCTGGCTGGGCGGTCCACTATGCATAGCTGACCGCCCAGCTGCTGGGCAGTCCGCTAGTCAATTTTTTTTTTTTTTATAGAGACAATATGAATATTAAGATGCTGAATTCTTAACGCTAAAAATTCGGATTTTTTTTTAAATATTAGTTAGATTACTTCTTTTAAGCATATTTATACTAAAATACGCTAAATTACTTGAAATTATGTTAAATTACGTTGAGTTACACTATATTAAGTTAAATTACACTAAATTACATTACATTACGCTAAAATGCGGTAAATTACAATAAATTACATATGAATAGGGACGATATCTTCACTAAAAAAGCGAAAAACGACGACGAAACTTCAAACGGTCATAAAACGGCGCTCGAATGTCCGATTTCAGCAAATGACCACTTTTCGGAAAGCTTGCGAAAATTCGCATGCGTCCGTGCCTGCTATGTCGGATTTTGAAATTCAGAATCGCCAAAAAACAAAGGGAAGAGCCTCAAAACTTGAGTTGAAGTTTCCAATTAAAATTTTCATTTCTATCATTCAATCAAAGTAGCTCAGTAAATTAGTTACATAATGAACTTGTAGATTACCAATTTTTACTATTTTTGAAATTTTTTTATTATTTTTTATGATTCATGAAAGATGGCACAGAATCGGTCTACTTAGCGCAATTTTCCGTAGTTTACCATAATTTACCATAATTTACTGTATTTCAGCATAATTAGCGAAGTTATTGTTATTTAGTGTAACTCAATGTAATTTAACATAATCCAAGTAATTTAGCGTATTTTAGTATAAATATGCTTAAAAGAAGTAATCTAACTAATATTTAAAAAAATCCGAATTTTTAGCGTTAAGAATTCAGCATCTTGATATTCATATTAAAAAAAAAAAAAAAAAACACCAGTGGACCGCCCAGCAGACGGGCAGTTGGGTAGATTTAAAAATAAGTTTGGAGCGGGGGCAGATTTGATAATTTGTTTTTTTTTTTTTTTTGGTATTAATAAAAATATCGGGTGATTTTGTGTTAGATGATAAAACTTTACATCATGAGCGACTTGGATGTTGTAATATATGGTTTAATTTAAGGCTTGTTTTTTGGGCTTTAATAAGACAGTTTATAATTTTGGGCCATGTTTTGGGCCCTATAGTACTTTCAAATATTTTTGTGCAACATGGTGTATCATATTTAAGAGCATGTAATTTCTTTTAAATTGTTAATCTAATGTGTTAATTGCTAATATAATTGCTGGGATGTACTATAATTTTTAAATTAGTAAGTTTGTTTTAAAAGTAACTCTTAGAGCATCTACAACGGTAATTTTTTTTAAATTACTAATCTGATGTGTTAATTGCTAATATAATTGCTAAGATGTACCACATTTTTAAATTAGCAAGTTTATTTTAAAAATAACTCTAATTAAATAAGCAACTCTAATTAAATTTCTGAGATGAAGTGATTTAGAAATTATGAATTCGTTTAATTGCTAAATTCAGTGACGTGGTCCAAATTAATTGCTAAACATTTGCTGGAATGAAGATACTCTTACGCAAGTACATCAGCTAAGTTAACTAGTAATATATTTATCTTTTAAAGACTAAATTATTTTATAATGGAGATGGTTCGAATACTCCACGTTTTATTGAATCTTCCTAAATGTTTCCCCTTTATACAAGAACTAAACCGGGGTTTTATGCTAATTGTTGTATTTTGAAGTGCCAATGATGAATTAAAACAAATAAAAGATTCCAAAAATTATTTTTTTGCTCTAGGAGAAAAGATAAGGGAAAAGAATAAATATTCTAGGTTTATTATGTTCATACAAAAACAATTTACCATCCATCCTACTACGAAAAGGTATAATATTCACATGTTTTGTGAAGTATGGTTATTATAAAATTTTACTATTCAATTACACAAAAGAAAAAAAATATTAAAAATAAATTATGCAACACAAGAACAGTGAAAAGATAAGTACATAATTTACATAGTTCAATTTTAAAATAAAAACGGAAAGGTTATTGGATAATATAATCAGAACTGTAATATTAATTATCGCGCGTGTTCAAGTAGCCGCCCCTACTTGAAAAAAAGAATTATTGCGTGCGTTGATCGAAGAACCAATCTCTTATTCTAACGATTCAAGTTTTCTTCTTCCTGGGAACTTCCCGATTCAAGATACCAGCCCTTTACCTAGTAATTCGGGAAGTTAACTGAAGAGTTGAATCGAAATTGATAAAGAATAAAGATAGAGAGAGAGAGAGAACCGAATCGATGGGTCGGAAGGAAAAGGAGAGTGATCATCAGCCATGGGAGGGAAGGGATCGGGGCTCGATACCTCCAGGATTTATCTTTCTCGGAATCTTCGGTGCAGCAGCTGCAACAGCGGCGGTAACTGCTTCCACCTGATCCAATTTCTTGTAGTGATTTTCGAATAAATTTACTAATTTTGTCCTTGAATTAATTACTAGTCGTGCAATTTACAGACTGGGCAGTGGAGGAAACCTGTTGATTGGTTCTACACTCAGGTGTACATCAAAATTTGTTCCTTGGAAAAGTTTAATACCTTTTCTTTGTTTTTTTTTTTTTCTTTTTCAAAATATATTAGTGTGACAAATTTCCCTGGTTTGAAGCTTTGGAGGTCAGGGTACTATTCTCGATTTGGAAGTGGGGTCCCTGGCTCTGGATGGAATGAAAGAGCATGGGCCCAGTATCGGCGCCGTGTCCGGGAGATGGAAGAAGATGAGAGAGAAAGAGTGGTTAGTTTTCCATTATGTTCTCTTCCCTCTCTCCAGTGATTTTATTGTATTATTCAAACTTACCTCTCTTCCAACTTCATGTCTCAGAGATAACAACCAGTTTTTTTAGTTACATGTTGCGGTTTTGTGTGGTTAATACTAGTGATGATTGTGGTCTTTGTAGGAGAGAATAAGGCGCATGCAACAAGTGTTCAGTAGAGAAAGAAATAAGCACAAAAGAGGCCCTGAGCAATGGACTGAGCATGGTACTAGCGCTGGCTGGCACCAGCAGTTTCAAAGAGACGACTGGTACTACAAAGCGCAATCACAAAATGCCAATCAAGGGACAAATTACCAATCAGCATCTAAGAAAAATGCAAATCATGCCAAATCACATCATTATGCCATCTTGGGTCTTGACAGGTACTGTTGGTATATACTTTTATTTGTTGGTGCAGAAACAACCTGTATTATTATTATTATTTGCTGAAATCGCATTAGTTTTGGTACTGACAAAAGATCCAATAACAATTATAAATTTGCTTTTTCAAAAGCAATCACAAAACTGATGTCTCTCTCTGATTTTTAATGGCTCATAAAAAGATGGCCAACAAATATATAATGGAATAACTAGTATTCTCTATATGTGTCTATAATTATCTGGGGTTGTTCACTCTATTCCATATCCTGTAAAAGACATTAATTATTTCCACATCAATTGTCACTGAAGATGTGATTAGGGTAGTGTTTTTATGAAATGATGTGAATAATGTGGAAGGAAAGAAGAGGAACTCATTTAAAATCTACCACTATCCGCGAGGGTAAAAGTGAATATTGCCGAGGGTAAGCCGACATAAATTGTTATTCCCAAGATATCGCTATTACCAACTGGAGTATCCGCAATAATACCGACAGTAAAAAGCACTTTTACCCTCGCGGATAACAACAGATTCTTGTAGTAATTTGGAGGAGAACATTCTGTTTCTTCTTCCTGTTATTAGGTCTAATTTGGTTAAAAAATATCCATTTATATAAGGGGGAATTTCATGTATACCCCTCAAAAACCTCGAAATTACGTGTTTCCCCCTCTAAAATTCATAATATCATATTTACCCTTCTATATTTCAAAAACTTACAAATTTACCCAATTTATTAATTTTTCTATTGAAATTTATTTAAAATTTATAAATTACCCATATTACCCTTTGTTAAAAAAATAAAAATCATCCCTGCCCCATCTCTCTGCGAGGCTTTGGCATTTACTTGTTATGTGAAAAATTCATCCTCGCTCGTTCATGGAGCGTATTTGATACTGTCAGATCATTTCCTCCCACTCCCAAGGCGCTGATGTCTGAGATCGACGCTTCCATCGCTTCCACCGAGTAATCCCACTCTACTCCGCTACCCGGCACGAACTCCTCGACCGAGGTAGAAAGAGTGGGGCCCACCACATCCGTACCAACTAATGAAATTTCAATCTATGTTTGTAGCTGCCGAGTAGCAGGGAAATCAAAAGTCTATTATTATTTATAGATAATAGATATACAAAACCAATCAAAAATACTGATATGAGCGTAAAAAAAAAAAAATTGGAAAACAGGAAACCAAGCCCCCTCCCTCCCTCCTTTCCAAGTTTCATGATTTGATCAAAACCACAACAACAAAATGGTATCTCTCCTGTTCTCTTTAGCCCAAGAAGACAAAAAAGGAAGCAAAAGGCAGAGAGAGAGAGGACAAGGTGTGGCATCACATGGAAGCAATCATGGCTTGAGGGCGAGGGATAGGCCGAGCATGGAGCTCTTCTCAATAGCCTTGGTGTCAACCTCTGCTGAGATGGTGAAGAGAGACTTGGAGCGCCACTCATGCTGGATCAGTACCGATGCCTTGCCCGCATTATCGAAGCGGGCCTTCACTGTCGTCAGCTTGTGTGGCTCTAGCCTCGAGAAGGCCGGATGTGCCCGTAAGATCACTTAAAGTGTCACTCGAGAGCTGCCCTCGAGATGAACCATCGGCAATTGTCAAGCCCCGATCACTTCTGGCAATTGCGAATTCCTAGCTCCAGAAAAACAGTAGAAACAACCTTTCTCTTAATGATCAGTTAGTATTACACTTTTGCATCTCGATGTGGTGTAAATGGGGATGATAGGTGTCAATGTTGTGAATTAGCGATTGATCCAATTAAGAGACTTTCTAATATTTTGGTTAATTAGAGACTATTTTGTAAATTGTCTAATCCCAGTGGTATTTTCTCCTTCGTATTAGAAGATGGATCAAGTCAAGCTGTTGTTCTTGTTACTACGCGTCTCTCAGTAGCTGAGTTATGATTTAGGTGGTTTCATTATAACTTAAACAATACAAACTGTCTATCTATGTTGTTATTTAGGAACAAGATGACAACATCCACTTGGTCACTAAGTCCATGAAAAACCCAAATACCGGTGCCACAACAAACGCACGTTATTGGGGCTTCAGTTTCGTGCAATTACATGTCTCGCTAAGTTGAAACACCTTAAATTGTTTATGGTCTAGAGAGAGGAGAAAGAATGATTTTTATTTTTTTTAAAAGGGTAATATAGGTAATTTGTAAATTTAAAATGAGTTTTAATAGAAAAATTAATAAATTGGGTAAATTTGTGAGTTTTTGAAATTTAGAAGGGTGAATATGATATCATGAATTTTAGAGGGGGAAATACGTAATTTCGATGTTTTTGAGGGGTATACATAAAATTCCCCCTTTATATAATTAAGGGCAAAAATATCATTATTTTCTTTTCCTATCGGTCAGTGCTCATTTCTTTGTAAAATATTCCTCTATTTATATTTCCTAGTAATACCTGTTTTGTACCAGTATTCCTCATCTCTAAAATAACAGAACATTAAAGAAGAAATTAGGGTATTTTAATGAAATGAATCAAAGATGCAAGAGGGTAAGAAAATCATTTTGATTTCCCCCTGGTAAGAGGACTAATTTAGTCAAAAGATATTATTTTTTGGTTTTCATAGTTAGTCAGGGCTCATATTAGTTGCTGATTTTTGGAAATACTGATAAACTCCGGGATTATCCTGAAAATACCAATCCTCTTTATTAGTTTCTTAAAGTTACTGAACAATCTGCTTTGTACCGTCACATTGAAAATCTAATTGTCTGGCCCATCAGGTTGCTACTAGATTACATAATCCTGAATTTATCAGTATGTTTTAGTGAAATATAGTTTTAATGGCCAGAAAACCTCTTATCCTGAAGGAAAGTGCTGCTAATAGAAATTTACTATAAGAGACGGATTTTATTTTGTTTGAGTATGTTTTAGTGAAAATATAGTTTTAATGTAACAAGTTACTCTTTTAACAGGTATAGAACTGACCCGTACTCGGATGCCGAGATTAAGGTAATTTCATGCTTTTAGTTTCATATATATGTTTCCCCTCTAATTCTGCACTTGTCACGAGCAAATTATTTGATTTTAGGGTTGCACCAGTTTGTACTGAATGAAGTTGCAACTTGTTTAATCGGTTTCTCTCCCCTTCCGTTTTTTGGGGTGCAGAGTGCTTTCAGGAAGAAGGCATTAGAGTTCCATCCTGATCATAATCAGAATAATTCTGGTAATTATTGTTTCAAGGAACCTTTATTTACAATTTTAGATGAGAAAAGCAACTATGTCATTTATTATTTTTCAATAACTTGAACTATTATATCATCGAAGTTATGCCTTTTGTAAGACAGCTGAAGTACCTCTTTCTTGATACAGGAATGGCAGAGGCTAAGTTCAAGGAAGTTGTAGCCTCGTATGAAGCAATTCAATTAGAAAGAAAACGATGCTAACCTTGTACCTTACATTTTTTTTTTTCTCATTTTCCGTTTTCTTGTGTAAATATATGATGAACACATCACAAGTCCCAACTACCAACTATGTATTCTTTTCAATTTTCACCGTAGATGTCTATAAAATTTTGTAATAATAAGTTAGATCCTTATCATGTCAAATATGATATTTTTGTTATGTTTTTGGTCTAAAATTTGCAACTTTCTTCAAATCAAAGCCAAAATGATTCAAAAATACATTTGCGGTAAAGAAATTAGGAAAACAGCTATTTCACATATTTTTTTGGTCATTTTCTGGACAAAAAAAAAAAAGATTTTCACTATATGTTTGAGTGTCATCACACTCCCCAGCTTAAATTTTTGTTCATCATCGAATAACTCAAGTAAGAACTTAAACAGTTTTGGGTTGACTAAAATTTATCCCTTAGCAAATCTTGGAAAATAATTGATAAATTACCTATGATACGGACTCTTTAACAAAATTGTCTACACAAATCTTAATTTTTGTACTTGGAGAAATTCTTGAAAATAGAAATCTTTGTATTCATAACACTTTGATCTAATTTGACATGAAAACATCATAATATCCATTATCTCCTTAGATGAAAAACAACCAGTACAAGATAAAAGACAAATATAAGAAAATGAAATACAACCAATAGTAGATAAAAAAAACTAGAAGATGAAATACAACTAGTATAAAATAAAATAAAAGCCAGTAAAAGATGAAACACAGCTAGAAGAAAATAAAATACAACTAGAAGTAGATAAAAAATAACTAGTAGAACATGAATGACAACTAGAAGAATATGAAATACAACCAGTAGTAGTTGAAAGACAACTAATATATAATGTAGAATCAATACAAGATGAAAGACAATTAGAAGAAGATAAAAAACAACTAGTAGAAGACGAAAGACCACTAGAAGATGTAGGGCGCAGAAAGTTGCACTGAGGTTAATAGAGTGCGGGTGCGTGAAATGTTCCAGGGTTCAGTGCTCTCTGTTGTTGGTTATGGAGAGGGCATCAAACTTGAGACATTCTATCTCTCTGTTATTCCTTTGGTTCACCCTCGATGGACTTACAGTTCATGATCGGTCCATCGAGAGAGTTTATTGATTGTGGGGACGTCTAACTCCCGACGGGCGCAAGCCCCCGCCGTTAATTACATCAGCAGACCCTTCTGAGTCAGACTGAATACCTCGTTCATTCCAAAATTTGTGCCTATGTTTATGTGAACTGAGTAAAGGGGCTAAAAGAGAGGCTCATGTATTTGTTTCAACCATATAAGTTGGTTCTCACTATTGGACATGTGTGTGTGTGTGTGTATGCCATGATGCATATGCAGGGTTGAGAGACATGATATTTATAGTATGCAAGTATATTGACATATTTATTTATTAATTCAAAACTTTTCATTGCAGGGTTGAGGAATTCACTTGGACTTGAGTGGAAGGGTATTTTGATCATTTTATAGGCTGGCTGCTCTTGGATATGTTCAATTTTGATTTAAGAATATAGAGACTTTAATTTGGGTTCATTTGGAGTTGGTTTGAATCAATTTGGACTTAAAACGAGAAAGTTATGGCCAAAAAGGACTTGTTTGTGAGGTTTTTATACTTTCAGGGACCTATTTGTAAATATTGAGGGCTTGGTTTGGTAGTTTAGACATTTGACGAGGTCTGGGGTGGAAAATGTGCTTTGAGGGGCTTAGTTGAAGGACTTTCAAGGCGCCGAGGACTTAGTTGTAAGTTTTCAGGGACTGCGTTGTAAATAAACATCAACAAAGGGACTGATCTGTAAAAGGGGCTTCATTTATTTATTCTTTGGGCTTAAGATTTGTGTTGTGCCTTGAGATTGGTTTAATTGGCTTTAGGATTCGTGTTATATCTTAAAGACATATGTACTGGGCTCTGGAATAGTAATGGGCTAATTTAATTGATAAGTGATAGCTAATTTCTCTAATAAAAAATATTGGCATACTGACATGCCGAGTTGTACAACTATACTCAATTTAATTTGGATTTGGATCTAGTTGGGAACTACTTGAGATTAGATGTGGCATGATTTCATGTACTCAGTTCTTAATGAGGGAGTTAGAGTATACTCATGCTTGATTTATTAAGTTAACGAACGAGTTGATTATGAGCGAGTTGATAATGAACAAATTGTTAGGAAGTAAATTACAAATGAGTCAGGAGTTATGAGCAATTTGTCACCCTAAATATTTAGATTGTGAACTATCGGGTCCTTGCGCTACCTGGTTCTAATATGCATCAATCAGATCCGATATGGACCTTTCATATTTGATGTTTCAGATCTGACTGGGAGCCAAACTATGTACTTGCACTGGAGCCCGGAGGAACGGATTCATTTCCATGAAAATAAATCTGCTGTGATTCTCAGGGAATCACATGATCCTGCGATCCAATCTCATCTGTTGGTCTTTCTCGAGATGTGTACATGAAAATTTAATTTTATGAAATGTTTCTGAGATCCGCACACGAAAAAGTTTGAACCGTTGATCTCAGAATTTCAGGAACCTGCAATCCCTCTCAGAATCGCAGCAGATTCGGACTCCATTTCCATGCCTTGATATTTTTTTACTCCTCTTTTTTAACTATATATGTCCCCAGTGGGAGTTGTTGGGCTCCTTTTTCTCTTTGAACACTCTTAGGGCATGTTCGGCCTCCAACTGGAATTGGAAATGGACTCGACATATGGGCCAATTTGAACTGTCTGTTACTGTATGTGTGGAAAAAAAAAATTCAGTTGAACTGAATTTTTATTTTCCCACGCTCACAGTAACCGTGCCGATCAGACCCTTAACGAGGAAATTGTCCTTGAGCTTATGAGACTTTTTAGTATGTTTGTATTTTTTTCAAATTTATCCTAATTAAAATTTCAATCACACTTGTTCTTAATTAGGAAGATTTACTTAATTTACAACAAACAAAAAGAAAAGCAAAGTCTAAAAGTATGTCAATTCATTGCTTCCAAACGGAAATGCAAACTTTTTGTATAAGTTGCATAGATATATTTAGCTAGTATATTCACACAAAGTTTATAAGAAAAATTAATTCGAACAGAGATTAACATAACAGTTGCACACTGAAATAAGATAAAAACAAAATTTTTAGTTTAAACAGTATAAATCAAAATATAGAGAACCCCAAATAGATGTTGTACTCATTTATCCTATCTTATTTTTAATAAATCGGACGCTAAAAAATTTAAAATAGTTATTGACGATTTTTCTTTTCCCAAAATTTTACTGTTGATGGAAAATAATTATTAAAAAACGTTCTTTATATTAATTTCAAGAGCAAAGGGCATTGTTGTCCTAAACAAAAATTAGATAGGGGTTCCAAAAGAATCTTATGCTTCTCGAAGCATCGGCCGCCTCAGTACAATCGAATTCTCCAACGGCTAGTTCGGAGCCTTCCCAAATTTAAATCTCACTATAAGAGCCAAAAAATGACAAAATAAAACGCTTTCATAAAAAACTCGATCTTCTCTCCTCTCTTTCTAACTTCTAAGCTTCGTTCCTTTTCTATTTAGCTTAAAATGGAGGATGTCAATATAGATCTGGCAACTGAATCCACTGTGATAAACGAAGATGAAGAATTTTATGAAAATTTAGAGGCGCCTAAGTTTGTGGATTTCACAGCATTAGATCTGTCGCCAGAGGATAGATCCTGGTTTTGTCATAAAATCGGTTAGTATTTGTGCATTTACGAAATTGCTTTCTGTAATTTAGGTTTGATACAAGATTCAAACCTTGTCCCCACTCAGTTATCTCCTAGTAGAATTATAGTATTTGATTATTACTTTATTAGATGGTAGCTGATGTCCGATCAGATCCAGAGGGCTAGTCTCAAATTGTTGAATTTTTATAGTTTCTAATACTCTTTTCTTTTTCCAGGATGTGATCTTAATCATGAGCAAATTGATCCAGAAGCTCTTAACAAAAGCTTCATGCTTAGAGTTTGTGATAATTTTCTCTAATTTCTCCAATTTTTTTTTTTTTTTTTTTTTATATCAAGTTCATTTTGCATTTCAAATTTCCAAGTGGCTCCTAAACCAGAAAAAATAAATTAATGCAAACAGGTCCTTGCCGCAAGGAGCCCCAACGTACGTCTTCACAAATCCCTCAAAAGGAGCAACGGAAGGTACCATTTGCCATTAGGGAGTAATTTTGATAAAAAATATATATATTTCCTTTTGTTTAGATTCAGAAATTAAAGGTTTATCCCTTTTTCTTTCTTAGGTTAAATGCAAATTGCCCACATTCAGCCCCGGCAAAGCAGCCAAGGAGTAGACTTGTCAGACTAAGCACCGCAACTGAAGTTCCTGAAAAGCTTGCAAATTCAAAATTAAGGAACCACCTAATTTCAAGTTTGAAATCACCCCAAAGCCGAGCAAAGAAAATGATTCTGACAACAATTGGAGAAAAGGAGGCCACCTCAACCCCAAAAAATCAAGGCATGAATTCAAAAAATCAGCCTGCTTCGGTAGCAAAGAACGAGTCAGCAAAGCCTATATTCTCTCCTACCCCACAGAAAGAAATTAAGGAAATTTGCGCGAAGCTCCGAAAATTAAATTTAAACAATACGAAGAGAAGAATCGTGCCAAGTAGATACCTTGGGCAAGTTTCAAAAGCTGCAAAGAGATCTGATGAATCTAAGCTGAATGATTCGATTTTGAGACAAGAAACAGAAGTTGCTCCCAGAAAGAACATTTCAAGGCCCTTGCGGAAAACAAAAAAACAACTTTTGGAAGAAAATGTACAGAATTTGGGTTCAGATGTAGAACAAAAATCGAAATTAGATCCACAGAAGGAAAGGCCTGGAAGGAAATTAAGGCAGTCAATTTGGAAAGAAGGTGTAGAACATGCTAGCACCAGTGGAGTGGAGAATAAAGGGATTGGGGAAGTACTGGTTCTGAAACCCGAAATTAGAGAAAATGTCGGTGCAAATAATACAAATATGAAGCAAAAATTGGAAACGGGTCCAAAGAGGAAAAGCTCAAGGCAACTGTGGAAATCAAATCAGCCAGTTCTGAAACCAAACATAGAATATGGTACCAGAAGTGGTACCGAGAATGAAGAGGTTGTTAAAAGGGAAGGATCAAAATCGAAACTTAAAGATAACTTGGGTACTGGGATTGAGAAAGAAGGTTTGAAAACCAGATTGGGGAACTGTGATGAGATGGGCCCAAAGAGGAAAAGATCGAGGGCACCATGGAAATCGAATCAACCTGTTCTGAAACCAAACATAGAAAATGGTACCCCAAGTGGTACTGAGAATGAAGAGGTTGTTAAAAAGGAGGGATTAAAATCGAAAATTAAAGATAACTTTGCTAATGGGGCTAAGAAAGAAGGTTTGAAAACCGAATTGGGGAACTGTGATGAGGATAAGGAGAATATTATGCAAAATGATACCAAAAGGTATGCAAAATGATACTCATGCAATATTTCTCTGGATTGTGTTTTATGATTATATTTTGCATTTATATCATAAATGTTGCATTTTGTAAATACCAGGGTTGAACTTAGAAAGAAGACGAAAGCTGAGGGGAAGAAAAGCTCTCTTCTCAGGACCATTGAGAATGTTCCTCCTCAACAGGTTTCAAACAAAATAGAGCGATTCATTATTTCTCTTTGAGTTTGTTATGTTTATTGTTCAAGAAATTATTTAAATATCGATTCAAATATTGAAAAAGATAAATGACTCGTGCAGGTACTGAAAATTCAGAAGAAGCTGTCACAAGTCAACCCAGACCAAGGTTCAAAGAACAAAAAGACCACAAATCCAAAGCCTTTCAGATTTAGAACAGATGTAAGTTCCATTTCAAATTTTATCACTATCCACATTTTGTCAAAAGAAAATGATGTCTGTGATACTTGTGTTGAATAAATTTTGTGTGTGCATAATTCAGGAAGATCAATTAAGAAAATTCATATTAAGATCTCAAAGAGAATATTGTCTCTGTTGGGATGTATGCTAATATGGTGAGAAATTAAAAATTTTCCAAGTTCTCCAGATAGCCCTGCACTTTTAGAAAGTGCATCGAGACAGAGTCTCACCCTCCATCATCTTACACCTTGTGAGTGAGATGGTGGTCTTATAGCGCTCCTTTTGAGCATTATCAGTGAACATCTTCTCTACTAATTGTGCCACAATTTCCTTGGCTGGAATCTAAAGAACTTTCTTTGCAACTGATCACCAAGAGTGGTCAAGATCAGTGTTTGCACAATTCGTTCCTGCTATTTCCATTTCTTTTGGGTCTCCTTTCAATCATCAGTCGGATTCCCTTTTACTTTCTCATCTAGGAACTTGCCATCCAGAATGTGTAAAAGATCCTCTAAGCGAAATTGGTATCATATCATTTTGTGTGTATAATTCAGGAAAGAGGAATTCTGAAGGAAGCCAATTTGGAAAAGAAGAAGCTGGTTCAAACGGAGCCTGTAAAAGAAGAAAGCAAGGTAGATTTTAGTCAATTATGAATATTTGATTATGGTGTCCTCCTTAAATAACATGAATCATCACATAATTTTTATATATTGTTGAATTACCAGAGTGTACTGAGAAAAGACACTGGCACAGTCAGGTGCAAAGGACGTGTCATACCAAGCAAATTTCAGTGCCTGAATAAAGCTACAAGGTTTGTATAAGCAGTTTTCCAATCCAATATGGTATTTGTACATATGTTTGAGGACCTTATGATCTTTAATAGCTTCTATTTTGATCGCCTGACTCTACAGTTTGGCATCCAAAAGGAGGAAGAATGCTCCTTCAATTCTTTGAGAAAAAAACCTGAGGCCATTGAAAATACAAATTCAACTAGAGGTGGTGGTATGAAAAAGATGGCATGTCCTGGCAATACCAAAAGGTAGTGTGAAGTGATTGTGTCTACATCTACCATTCACATTTCAGTGTCAAAACTTAACCAATTACATAAAATCAACATGTTGTTGCTCAATTGGTCCACTGAATTCATTTTGGACATTTCTATTATTTCTTTTTCCTATTTTGCTCTATCTTCTGTATTTGGTATATTAGTCAATTCATATCTTTTATTGTACTTTCTTTGCGTTTTTTCGGGTTTTTTGTTTTTATAAGCGTGTTGTTAGCCAACATTTTTATTAGTAAGTTAATAATTAATAAATATATCCAGAATTTATTGGTTTTTCGAAAAATGTCCGGAAACCTGCCAGATTCTGACCGGTTTCTCCTTTTTTTTTTCTTTTTTTTAGAGACACTATGAAGAGCAAGATAATGAAATCTAACACTGAAAATTTAAATTTTTTGTTTAAATTTTTTGTTAGATTACTTCTTTTGATGTATAATTAGCATATTTATACTAAAATACGCTAAATTATGTTGAATTACACTATATTACATTAAATTACGCTAAATTATGTTAAATTACGCTAAAATTACATATGAATATGGATGATATATTTACTGAGAAGGCGAAAAACGATGACGAAACTTCAAACGGCCATAAAACGGTACTCGAGTGTCCGATTTCAGTAATTGACCACTTTTCGGAAAGCTTGCGAAAATGCACATGCGTCAATGCCCGCGATACATGATTTCAAGATTCATAATTGTCAAAAAACTAAGGGAAGAGTCTCAAAACTTGAGTTGAAGTTTTCGATTAAGATTTTCATTTCTATTATTCAATCTAAGTAGCTAAGTAAATTAGTAATATAATGAACTTGTAGAATACCAATTTTACTATTTTTGGAATTTTTTTACTATTTTTTATGATTTATGAAAGATGGCACAAAATCAGCCTAATTTTGCGTAATTTTGCGTAGTTTAGCGTAATTTACCATATTTCATTATAATTAGCGAAATTAGTGTAATTTAGCATAATTTACCGTATTTCATTATAATTAGCAAAATTAGTGTAATTTAGCGTAATTAATGTAATTTAGCGTAATTCAACGTAATTTAGAGTAATTTAACGTACTATAGTGTAATTCAACATAATTTCAAGTAATTAGCGTATTTTAGTATAAATATGCTAATTATACATCACGAGAAATTATTTAACAAATAATTAAAAAAAAAATTCAAATTTTCAGTGTTAAATTTCATTATCTTGCTCTTCATAGTGTCTCTAAAAAAAAAAAATGAGAAACCGACCAAATTCTTGCCGGTTTCTGGAAGCGGAGGAAACCGACTTAGATTGGACATTTTTTGAAAAACCAAGAAATTCTACGTATATTTATTAATTTGTAATTAACTTTGGATATTAATAAAAATGTCGGTGATGTTAGTCGCTAACTTATTTGAGTGAATACTGTTAAACTGTTAGCTCCTCTTCGGCCCAAATTTAAAAGCTCCTATTTGGCCCAAATCAATATACAAAGTTGAAAATAATATGTAGCAAAAGAGAAAAAAAATATTAAAAAGTGAGCACTCAAAAGCATAAGCATGTGATGGTTTAATTGATTAGTCAGAACATTATAGAAGTTTCCACATTACTTTACCTTTTCTTTATCATCCGTTGAAAATTTGAAAACAAAACAAAATATGTTTGCATTTGTTTTTAAATATTCTCGTATACTACAGTGAAGTCAGGTGAAGAAGTTCCAACTTCCAAATACTGATTGGGTAAAATATATAATCAAAATAATATTTGGATTTACTCCCATACGAAATTTTTCAACGGATAACTCGTTAAAAAGAGATTATATATAAAGAGGTATGAGTGAGGATATGGTACTATGCATAGCGATAATTGGTCCATATTATAGATTAATATTTTTGTTTTCAAGATTCTAACGGTTGATCCGAATCATTTAACATGGTCTTCATATGAATATGCTTGTAAACCAAATTTTATATTTTTTTTACTATTTTTTTGGATGGGTAGAAAAACATTGTTTTTGGATGGTCCAGAATTTTCATATCAAGTGATTTTCTACCCATCTAAAAATATAGTAAAAAAAATTAAAATATGTAAAATTTGATTTACAGGTACATATTTATATGGAGATCATATTGAACGATTTGGATCGGCAGTTAGGACATTCAAACCAAAAATTTGAGCCATAGCGCAGGTCAATACGCGCTATCCATAAGCACCATAGCCTCACTCAAGAGGTATTATATATAGATACCAAAGAACTTTTTAGAGTGAGGCTATGGTATTTTGCAAAACGCATACTGAAGAACTTTCTAGATCTTCGTTTTTGAAGTCTAAATAGTCAATCCGAAACAGTTAACATGATATTCATATAAAATGTAATTAGAGATCAAATTTTGCATTTTTTTTTAGAATTTTGTTACTATTTTTTAAAATAAGTACAAAATCATCTAATTTAAAATTTGGACTATCCAGAAGTGATTTTCATCATATATAAAGAAATAGTAATTTTTTTCAAAAATAAAAATAAAATTCGGTCTCCAACTACATTTTCATAAAGAAGTCGTGTTGAGTAGCTCAGATCGACTATTTAAATTTTGAAAACATGAATAAGAATTCACAGTACATATCAATTATCGTTTTGCAAAAACCATATCCTCACTCACTTTCTATATTAAAGTAACATATGTTGGTAAAAGGAAAAGGTTTTATAGGCGAAACCATGAAATTTATTCATAACCAAAACTCTTTTCCTTTTTAGTGAAGTTTGTTCTAATATTAGAAATGGACTCAAATTTGAGTCTGATGGGTTTCGGGACCATCCAATTCATTTTAAAATTTGTGCACACGAATTTTAAAGCATACGTGAAAGTTACAGATGCAAATTTTAAAACAAATCCGACGGTCATCAAATCTATCGAACTCATTTATGTCAGATAGGCATCGGACCTAAATTGACCTCGAAATGGAAACCTGATTTATAGCTACAAATCTAGGGGCACAGGCTGCTGAAGTCCAGATCAATAACAGGACAGCACATGTGTCATGTGGTCTGTTATACTTCCTGCCTCCTGGGTCTCACCTGTTTGTATACAACTATGCACTCAACTCAAGTGTACACCGCTCAATTTCTGTCTACACTGCACCCTCCAGTTATACGGAAATAATTGCATGGTTCGTGGACGGCTGATGTGACCCATGTGGGGCTTCAGTACTTTTGACTGTTTTCAGGCAAATTTTTCTCTGGTTTGCATAGCATTGAATTTGACAATTAGTATTATTTTACTAATATAATACACGAATATATTTTACTTTATCATTAATTTCACTTGGAGCGGGAAAAATGACAAGGCGGAGCTAGCTCCGTTACGGAACGGTACGGAATAGCACGGCACGGCACTCGTATCAGTTACGTGTCATGACCATTCACGTGCCGTGCCTATCTTTTGAAACTTTAGCATGGCACGTGAAAGATTTAGTCACGGCACGACACGTAATCGCGCGAGTCACGTGTAATTAAGACTATTAGATATTGATTTAATAGTGATCTTGAATAAACTAACCTAAATTATGATTAAATAGTCACGCGAGTCACGTATGGTCACGCACGTTTAGGCACGACGTGACTCGCGTGGCGTGACCATTTGCGTGTCGTGACCAACCCTTGACATTTTGGTCACAGTACGGTACGGCATGTGAAAAATTAACTTAATCACGGCACAGTACGGCACGGTACGGCACGAGACCTAAATCACAGCATGTTAGTCACAGCACAGCACGGCATGTCACGTTTTTTCTAATCTAATTTTACCTCACAAGAAGAAAGTATTAGAAGCACTGCATAAAAAGGTCGTCGCAGAATCATATTAGATTAAATGGCACATTGGCACGAGCGAAAGACAGCTTCTGAGTTCCTGACCAACAGAAACGGGATTAAAGAATGTTGGGTTCAAGAATAAAAACTTGGCCAATCCATGTTATCACATGTATTTTGAATTTCGATGCACCTTCTTTCTAATTTTAAACCAAATTCATGTTCGTTTTTACTCTGTTTCCCACGTAGAATTACCATCAATGCCGACATTTTTATTAATATCCATAATTAATTATAAATTTAATAATTATACCAAACTTAGCTTATTTTTAAAAAAACTCAAACCGGTCAAAAAATGGCCAGCCAGGATTGAAATTAGAACCAGTCATATTTTAGCCGATTGAGAAATTTTTTTTCTGTTTCATATCCTATAAATACCCCTCTTTCTCTCTCCTCCCTCTCACAACTCACTCAAAATCACACAAGAGAAAGAGAGAAAGAGAGAAAAAGAAGGCGATATCTGTGGCGAAAAGGGGCAATTTTCAAGTTTTTTTTTATTTTTTTTTCAGCAACCTATACATTTAAATTAGTAACATGACAACTCTTTATCATTTACCAAATGTAGTTTGTTAGCCATGTCGATAATAATTTCACTTCACTGTGGTGGAAAGTTTTTGACTAATATATATGGGGTTTATTACTCCAAAGAGGCAATTGATTAATTCATGGTTGATGATGATACCTCAATTTAGAACTTGAAGTCTATGATTTACGAATGTATTGGTTATAACCCAGAAAGGTGGAACCTAGAATTGGCAACCCGAGTGAACGCTTGAACACCCCAACCTATACCAGAAGTCCGATATTAAGTGATGCTGCATAGAGAGGTTTGTACCGGCGGTTAAAGGCCACTGAAAATTTTATCATATAAATCTACGTCAAAAGAATTCCGATAAAGTCAGGGGTTAGAAGTTCTGGCCAAATTCGGTTGCGCCAAATTATACATCACAACCAGAACCATACAGTCCCGTGGCTCCTTTATTCGTACCTGAGCCAAAACCATACAATAACGTGGCTCCTTCATTCGTACCTGACCCAAAAACATATAGCCACTTCACCCCCACCAGCACCCCAACCACCACCTCATACAAGACCCCAATCTAGACTCCGGCATGTGGCGCCTTATCATTATCTGCACCAGCACCTCACCCCAGACCGGCACCAATAGACAACGAAACTGGGCCGAATTTTGAATATATTAACCAAATTCCGGACGAAGATCTGCAAACTGGGAATGAATTTGAGGGAGGAAACTGGGACTCTGATCACCTGGAGGGTTGTGATGAAGATGGTCCAATGCCCATTCGCAGAGAATATGGGAATATGCCAATTAGTGGCCGGACTGGTACGTACCCATTCACAGACTTCAATGATATATTTGTTTTTAAAGAACATATATTGGTTATTATAGGAGACGGATTGAGTACAAAGGTGAGCTGGCGCCAGAAGGTTAGAGAGTACCATGTACTCCAAGAATCAGGAGATTATAATGAAGAAAAGTGACAGGGATCGTATTCAGGTGGTGTGCAAGACTACGGGTTGTGATTACGAACTTAGGGGAAAAGTAACGGGTTTTGGAGATGCATGGGTTATAATAAAGTAAGACAAGTCTCACACATGCAGGTTTGAATACTCAAGGCAAGACCATGAATGTCTCATGGCATCAATCATTGCTGACATCATTGAGACCTCTATTAAAAAGGACCCATGTATGAGCATCCAGAGGGTGACAAACTGTGTGAGGGTTAAGTATGGCAATATAACCTCGAAATACAATCGACTGCGGAAGGGTCGTGAGCTTGCAATAGCCCAATAATTTGGGAGCTTTGAGGGTTCATACAGCTTGCTATAACCACTGCTGATGGGAATCTGCGACAAGAATTCTGGCTCTAAGTACCAATTTCTGACATGTCCTATACGAGATAAACACTGTGAGCTTATTAAAGGAGTTCTTCAATTCAGGGAGGTAGCCTGGGCTTTTGGTTCATGCATTGCAGCGGTTCATTACTTGAGACCAGTGATTAGTAAAGATCTATGCTTTTTGTCTGGCGTTATGAGGGGAAGCTTTTGATAACTTGCGAATATGATACCGAGAACCAATTATTGCCTATAGTATTTGTAATTGTGAAAAAGGATGATGGTGAGAATTGGATTTTTTCTTGCAGTGGTTGAGGAATGAAGTCCTTGGAGCTGATAAATTTGTCTATGTTATATCGAACCATCACAAGGAGATCAAATCTGCACTAACAGCATAATACAGGTGGTCTCTAGAACTTTTTGTGCACAAGTTTTGTATGCATCATGTTGCTGACAACCTGGTCCAGAATTGTGGAAAGGACAAATGGTTCGGATGGAGGTTCAAATAAGGAGCCAAGAAGGTTGAAAGAGATGTTCGAAGAGTTTACTGCAGTATGTCTAATTTATAAAATTTTGTTTAATTATTTTATAAATAGATGAGGCAAATGAAGTAACATATCTTTGTTCTTATGCAGCTAAATCCAAGGTGTGATGCATTTTTAAATAAGGTGGGCAAAGTACGCCCCAATGATGTGATGGAGCCGTCCAATTATGAGAAGATTTTTCAAACATGTGATGGAGGATAAAAATTTAGTATCATGACAACAAACGGCTCCGAGTCACTGAGCAATGTCTTTCGGATGAGCCGGAGAATGCCCGTGGCTGCTGATATGTCTATATTTCATCTATTATTTCGTCTTGTTTCCAGACCAGACCTTATGATTTTGACCACTAAATTGCATAGTTTATATTGAAAATCAATAGAATATGGTACTGCTGCTGTTTTGTGGTTGAATTGCAGGAAATAGGCGAAAAACAGGCAAAAAGGCAGAGTTCTGACTTCCCCCACGCGACCCGCGTCCCACCTGACGCGGGTCGCATCATAGCCAGATGCGACCCTCATTGCGTGTAGCATTTTCACCTGACGCGGGTCGCATGGAAACTCATGCGGGTCGCGTCGAGTTAACTGAGCCAGGCCCAATTGAGGCCCACGAAGGAAACTATTTATATAGAAGGCCTGGCAACAGAAGAGACATCCATTAATCCACGATTTTCACCAGAGACAGTTCAGTTCCGAATTTGAAGCGAAGGCCTGGGCGCCTGAGGCGATCTGAAGAGGAGAGAGCTGATCTGGAGCTGAGGAGGGGGCGATTCGAAGGAGAAGACTCAATCTGAAGCTCCAATCCTCTTCACCACCTCTTCTCTCACTATGATTTGCCTCCTTTCTCTCTCTCTTGTTTTGATTTTATTGATGTCTGAGTAGATACTGTAGTTTCGAGGGTTTGGATTTGTAGTCTGATACTTTGTTTGATGATGCACATGGAATGATTCTTATTGTTATTTCGTGTTTCTTTGATTCTTGTATTATTTGAGATTGCTTGATCTGAATTGTTTGATTCTTGATTGCTTACTGTTGAATGCCTTAGGCATTTCTTCTTGTACCAAAGGCTTGATGCTTCTTGCAAATTAGGTTAAGTACTTGAGGTAAGTCTGAGAACCGAAAGGTGAGGTCAATGAGTAGCCGAAAGGTGAAAGTTTCCACTTGCTCTTGCTCAGCTTGTGGATACCTTTAGTAAACAGAATTGAGAACTAAGGTTTAGATCAAACAGCTTGATTAAACCTGAGAAGGTGAAATTGCAATTCCAAACCAGGTCTGCTAAGCCAACACACGAAAGTTGAGGTTCAGTGACACTAGGTACGGTCAATCTAACCTTACACGATTTAAACAACAAGTTTCTGACATGTGCAGATTCAGCCCAAGGGACCATGCGGGTCGCGTGACTTAGCATGCGGGTCGCATCACGAGGGTCGCAAGCCACAGCTTGCGGGTCGCGTGCCAGGTTCAGGGCGCTTAAGGCCAAGCGGGTCGCATGCGAGAGCATGCGGGTCGCGTCATACGGGTCGCATGCGAGAGCATGCGGGTCGCGTGGCAGGTCCTGAGCAGCAAAGTTGAAGATGAAATCTGAAACCCTTGAAACGCCCTTTTATACCACAGTACAAAATACAAACATTTACTTGATTCTTTACTTGTTCATACATTGATAATTGAAATTGTTCATACATTATTTTGTTTCATTCGTGTACTTGTTCATACATTTTAGGAATAGACAAACCCCCAAACATTCAAACTTCTAGTACCTAACTAGGAATAGTTTAAGTTCAGAAAATAGACCGTCCCTGAGGATCGACACCCGTTCTAACTACACGACAGGGTTGTGCACTTGCAACCTTTGTCAAAGAGTTGAATAGGGTTTAAACTCTACAGCTTAGGCTGTAGTGAAGCTCTGTACCTCTCATTTGGGAGTGAACAGCTGCCATTGTGGAGGATACGTTCTATAAGTGCAATATATAGTTTGTTGAGCGACGGAAGTGAGCCATGAATTTAAAAGATGCAAATCAGTTATTTTCTGAACTGGTGGAGCTCAAGCTCATAAAATGATGGCTCAAAGCTGCAGAAATGCATTTGATCCCTTATACGCATGGCGATGGTCAGTACCAAGTTTCATCTCCAAATGAGTACGTTCCAGTCACCCGGCAATAGAAGTATGGACATTATTCATAGGGAGTTCCAGTACATTTGACATGCGGGCCCGGCAACATAATGGAATGTAAATACAGAGGTATCCAATTAACATATATTCTGTGTGCTCATGTCTTAGCGGTTTATCGTGCAAGAAACTAGAGCGAGAACCAATTTGTTGCAGACTGGTATAGTGTGAACTTCTTGAATGTACTTGGAGTAGGGTATTTGTTCCTTATGGCAATATGGGTGAATAGCCAGTTTGCCAGTCTCCTAGAATTCTTCCTAGCAAGGCTTGGATTAGGGTTGGGAGGAGAAAACACACCCGTCATGTAATGACCGTGGACGAAATACAAGGTAGGCCAAAGGGGTATCAGGCTCGCCATTCCACTACTGACAGGAATAAAAGAGGTATGTAACATTCATCAAAAATTCTATTTCATTCCAATTTTAACTAGCTTACTAAGTAACAAATGCAATGCAAAAGCCAGAAACGCAGCAAATACAGTAGAAAATGAGCGAGTTATCGCAGAGGCAACTGGGTCAGGGTCACGGCGTAGCACAGCTACAAGACATTTTGATGCATCTGCTATGTTTGCAGAAGCAATGGGAGAGGCAGTTGCCATGTGAGGAGAGGCGATTGGGGTGCAAGGAAAGTTATTTGGTAGCCAACCAAGAAGGTTAACTGGTAGGCGTACAAGGGCATTTGGAAGCCAAGCAGGGGCATCTAGAAGCTAAGCAGGGGCATCTGGTAGGCCATTGCTGGAACTGGTCGGTTTCTCAGAATACCGTTTAGGCATAGTAATAGGTGATTTAAATTGATGTTTGTATGCAAGTTGTGAACTTGTTTATTTAGATGCAGCTTTGAGAACTATTTTATTTGCAATTTGTGTGGATTTTATTGTAGACTAAATTATGAGTTAGTTGAATGTTAGTTTTTATAACCTTACTTTTTTTTTTTTTACATTTGTCCCTTCAGGGTACATTTGGATAGGAGTTAGAATAGCTCGAATAGCGAAATTTGAGAATAGTAAATGAGAATAGAGAAAAAATAGTAATTTTCATATTAGTGTGGAATTGGTGCTATTCGGATTAGTAAAAATGTTGTTTGGATTAGTGAATAGCTGTAACTGATAAATAATAGTGTTATAAAAGTGTTAATTAAGAGGAAAGATAGACAAGTGGAGATAACAAAAGCGGTGTCAATTTTGTCATTTTAAAACTGTGTTGGCGGAAATCCGAGAAAAAAATATTTTTCTCTCTCTCTTTACATTTCCGAATAGTAGTTATTCCAACATTAACAATAATATAAAATAGCAGCTATTCTGGTTATTCTGAATAACAAAAATGTTATTTAGATGCACGTTGTTATTCTGAATAACCTCTATTTTAAAATACCTCATATTCTTGACATATTCAAACATACCCTCAAACTTCTGTTGACCTAAAATTCCCTCCCAATCAGATCTAAATTTGTGTCTAACTTCAATTAACAGCGTCGAGGTTTTGACTTACAACGACCATTTTGGTTAATGGGTCTTACCGAGTTGGTAAATTTTATTTTATATTTCATGCCCGTCTAGAGAACTAGAAACAATAAGTCAACCGAAGGTACAAATAACAAGTCCATTTCATTTATTTTCTTGTGATATCACTAACAAATAACAATGGCCAATGGGTCTCTTTGACAATTTTTACGTACATCAATTCAATGCCCATGTTTTATATAATATTTCCTTTATGCGGAAACAAGTTCGAACCTCCTAAAAGTTGTCAGAGGCAACGCTTTTTTCGGGAAAAGTAATTGCGAGAGCCAGACCTGTTCGTCATGTTTCTGGCTGAGTCGTGAACTTGGAATCTGCTTTCTGTAATTTAAATAAAATAAAAAAATCGAAAGGAACTTGCTGTTGAATGTTGATTATCTTTATTGCGTCTTTGTTACCTGGTGGATTAAACTGTTCAAGTCCTTTATTGGCGCAGCTTGGGTTGGGTCTCTCCAGTTGTACGGAAACTATTGGAAGGATTCAAAGTTCAGACACATTTGATCATCTATTTTAAAGCTAACCTTTACTTATTCATGCTTCAAGTCCTTTACTTATTCATGCTTTAGGAACTAAAATTATTTCATTAGTCATTTTTTGTGTGTAAATCTAGACCTCATGAATCTGATTTAAATTTGACATATATTTTGTCTTGTGATGTTAAGGACTTAACAGTACATAGCTCTACCACAAGCACTAGAGACTTCTTCCTTGGAACTGGGTCTCATATTGGCCACGGTGGAATCGGAAGATTTCGTTGTAGATTTTTTGGGGATCATTTCTAATATGGTGGATGGAGACAATATACATCGTCTAATATATGGAGAAGATGATCCACCTAGAAGGGAAGAGTTTGCGTCTGACTGAATTTCAAAATGTGTGTTAAAATCTAACTTGATTATTTTTTGTTGGTTATGATAGTACACGTGCTGGTGCTATTATGATTTTTATCTCATTTACTGTATCAGTTTCTTCTTAGTTTTGATATTATCTCCTTTAGGGCCCGTTCGGCAATGACACTATTGCCGTGGAAAAAAAAAATTATCTCTTGAGTAAATTTTTTTTTTCCACGGTGAACAGTAAAAAGTAGTGCAAAATTTTTTATTCCTATTCCCATTTCTATTCCTAATCGGCTGCCGAACGGGCCCTTATTGTGTTTATACAGGTGTTGATAGCTATGTTTGTTGTTGTTAGTACTGAGTAGCTATGTGGTATTTTGTAGTAGCTACGTTGCTTGTAATATGTTCTTAGCTGTTATTGTATGGATACTGATATGTACTTCTCATGTTGTATATGTGTACCTTTTTCAAGTACTCTTATGCAGTATGAAAGGGCTTTAATAAAAGTCGGTGGATTGATTCACTTTTTTTAAAAAAAAATTCTAGACCAAATTAGAAAGTTACAAGTTAAAAACAAAATCCAAACATTATATTTCAAATGTACTTGGAGATCAAAATTTTCATTCTTTCGAACTTCTTACTATTTGTTTAGGTGAATAGAAAATCCATGAAAGATTGTAGACCATAAAATAATGATTTATCCTCCAAACATGTTTTCATATGAAAATCATGTTAAACGGTTTAAATTAAATGTCTGAATTTTAAAAATGAAAATATTAAACATGAGTAAACATTACCCTATATGAAGTACAATAACCTAGCTCATATCAATTATTAATTACTCACCAATTGATAATTAATTATTCACCGCTAAGACTCAATCTCCATTCTACAATAAAATAAATCCAACACATTTCTATACGCCTTCTAATTATTAAGAATTTCGTTGAACAATTCCACACAGATATAGGCCGTTCGTCCAATAAAAATTAAAAATCAAATAAATTGAAAAAAAATAAAAATTATTTTAATGCCGGCTACCTTGCGCAGGTGATTTGTTGACGGTTCTGAATTTTGATATAGAAAGCGCAATTATAAATAATAAAAAATGGTTAGATGATCTTGGCTGACTACTGGAGAACTCCAGTGGATGATGTCAATGGAGCGGATATGACTTCATGAGCCCCTCAATCCGGGGCAGTGGACACCGAGGCACCGACACAATTTACTTGTTGCAAACCGCGTTTTTCTCGAATCCATATACCGTAAAAGATTCCCTTTTACAATTAGCTATTTACGGTTTGAGATTAACTCTCAGCCGGTTTAGGATTCGTGCCAAGTTAAAAAGAACGGTCCAGATCAAGTAATTATAAAAGATTCCCTTTTACGGTACCGTCGGTGATATGAATTCGTTTTTCTCGAGACCATCAAAGAATTGGAATAAGAGTCTATCGAGAAGAGATAGAAGTTGGAATTGGAACGAAAAAGAGGTGGGAAGTTTCCTGTACCAACCCTACAAAAACATGGTATTTTGTCGGCCTTGACCTTCTTCATAAAGTGCAACATTTTAAACATTATCATTCATCGGCTCGGCTCCATGCCACGAATACATTTTGTGGTCCATCACAAGGGGTGCAAACGGGTCGGATATATTATTCGACCATATCTAAATCCGTATCTAAAAACATAAATTTTTCATAATATATAATAAACTATATAGTATATATTTATTATTCAGATACAAATAATTAAAATTTAAAATCATATTCGTATCCGTATCTGTACGGATATTCAGATATTGGATATATGTACGGATATTCGGATATCCGTACGGATACGGATACGGATATGGTTTTAAATTTTAATTATCCGTATCCGAATAATAAATATATACTATATAGTTTAATATATATTATGAACAAATGTTATTCACTATTATAAAAAGCGGATATCCGTATCCGTATCTGTTTAATATCCGATTCGTATCCGTATTCGTCTAAGATCTGATCTGTATCCGTATCTAAAAAATAAAAGCGGATACGGATATGATTTTACCACTATCCGATCCGTTTGTGTCCATCACGTCTTACCTGATCCCAAAATTTGTAACAAAAAAATTAAATCTAACAGAGTAATTAAATAGCAAAGCGCTGATATTTTGACCAAAATATTAGGATTTTAAATTACATTGAACAGGCAAAGTATATAAATAGTTTATGATTATTTGCTGGTATCTGATTGATTTGAGGTATCTGATTGAAGAAACTCCCATTCATGAATCGACACGGATTTCTAATTTTTTTTTTTTTTTTGTTAGTCTACCCAGTTGACTAATTTAAATTTGATTTTAGTTTCATGCATGTTTGAATGTTCAACATATCATTGGAAATTAAATCAATCAATCAATAAATAAATGCCGAATCGTTATAAGAACTTCTGATGTGACAAGAACTAAGCAATTTTTATTTTGAGCCGAATCATTATAAGATAGTGTGTTATGTCTTAAACATGCACTTATTGACCCACAACAGAGGCACAGATTTTTAATTATTTCCAAGAACTTCTTTTGGTATTAACATTAATTTGCATTTAACAAGTCATGCCAGAACTCCTGGTGTCAGTTAAGGCATTTGTTTTTTAAGAGAGAGATGAACAGAGTCGGAACTAAAAAAAATTAAATTTGAGATTGAAAAATAAATTGTATAAATATTTCACATGTGAAATTTAAATTCAAGTTACTACAATTATAAACTGAGATTTTAACCTTTAAATTTAAATTACAGACATGTATTTAACATTTTATGAAAGAAGATAGAAGTATATCAAAACTTCAAAAATAAGTAATATTAAATTAAATATCAATATACATAATTAAAATTTTATAGTTACACAATTTGCACATATTAAGATTGAGATTCTTTATATAGAGCATATTGTCGGAATTTTTTTTTTTTTTGAAAGGCTGGATAACAATACCGAATTCTCTATTAATGATTATTTATTGAATTGTAACCAAATTAGGTCAAGTAAATTTTAAATTATGGAATAATTTACACATTTTAAACATGAAACTAAACAAAATAAAACTATAATTAAAGTACTTCATAAAATAAAGGGTAAATTTCGCTTGAGGTCACTAAATCTTGTCCTTCGTCTGAATTGGTCACTCAAGTTTGATTTTGTCCCAATCAAGTCACTGAATTTTTAATTTGTCCCAATCAAGTCACTCTATAACTTTTTCATCAAAAATACTTACAAAATATGTTAATTTTGTTCAAAATGCTAACGGAACATTCTCATTATGTCTAAAATACTAACAGAATGAGCATATTCTGTTCAAATACTAATGGAATTAGAATATTCCATTAACTTTTGAACGAAAAAGTTATAAAGTGACTTGATTGAAACAAATTAAAAGTTCAGTGACTTGATTGAGACAAATTAAACCTGAGTGACCAATTTGTGACAAAAGACAAAGTTTAGTGACCTCCAGCGAAATTTATCCTAAAATAAAATACGGTAAATAATGATGAACTAAATAAAATAAAAAATATCATTACAGTACTTCATGAAAGTAAAATATGATTAGAAAAAAAATATGAACTCCTTAATATATTTATTTAAAAATATATTGATTTTTTTTATAAACATGGAGTATATTTATATATAAGACAATGACAGAATGCGTAGTGAGAATCGGTGCTCGCGGTGGGGCATCCCCAGGAGAGGACTAAAATGCTCTGTGCTGCCAGTCTCGATCGGCTCGTCAACTACAGGTGGTGCTGGACGAGTCCTAGGCCGTCCTCTAGCCATCATAATGTCAAAAATAAAATTCTGTTAACTTACTCTAAGTAAACCCTAAACCCTAATTTCGGTAAAATATGCTAAAAATGCCAAAATAGGCTTAATTATAATAAAACATGCTAAAATAGGCCAATTGCAGTTAAAATAACCTAAAATATGCTATAATAGACTGAAATAGCCTAATTTCAGTAAAATATGCTAAAATAGGCCAAAATAGACTTAATTATGCTAAAACAAGCTAAAATAAGCCAATTGCGGTTAAAATAACATAAAATATACTATAATAGACTAAAATAATATAAAATATGCTATAATAGGCTAAAATAATCTATTGATCTAATTATCCTAATTATGCTAAATTGCACTAAATTACGCTTAATTATCCTAATTATGGTAAAAAATGCTAAAATACGGTCAACTATGCTAATTATACTAAATTACAATAAATTACCCTAAACCCTAAACCCTAAATTTGGCTAATTACTCTAAACTGTACTAAATTTAATAATTAAAACTAACTACAACGGATTTAACACTAATTACAACTAAATTATTCTAATTTTGATACATTACTATCAAATCTTAACATTTTACAACCATTTTGCACTAAAAATGAATTTTTAAAAAATTAGAGAGACTTACTTGCAAATTTGAGAAGAGATTGAGAAATTTGGGAGAAAGAGCTCAACCAAGGAGAGATAATGTAAAATTTGATGAAATAAATAGTGACAAATTCAGCCAACCCTCCACACACATATATATAGCAAAGGTACCGACTATTTTCTGACCGGTAATGAATTAAACAGGGTACCGATCATTTTCTAACAAGTAGCTGATTAAGTTGGGTACCGGCCAGAAAATAGCCGGTATGATATTTTTATAAAAACTCCTGACTATATTAATTAATTTCTATTTAACTTTGGATATTAATAAAAATGTCGGTGACAGATGCGTAGTGGGCACTTGCTGTGCGTATCAACAGGAAATTTGTCACATACACGATAGATAATGAACCTATTTATCATGTGGTTGTTAGCTACAATACGCATTTATAATTTTTGTTCTTTAGTAAATTCAAAAAGAACAAAAATGTGCCACATATTATTGTAGCTTATAAAAAAGTATAATATAATAACGAGTGCACGGAGAAAAAGAGCTAATAATTTATGTGGGAAAAAATTTGGTTTGAGTAAATGAAAATGTTTCTATCATTTATTAAAGTTCGGAAAGAAAAGTTCATTTTGCTGAATAGATACCGATTTTTTTTTTTTTTTTTTTAGGAAAAGGTACCGAACTTTATTATCACTGAACTGGAATTCGTATAATTTCTCATGAGCATGGAAAAAATTATAGATTTCTATAATTTTTATTATTGAACTGGAAGGAAAAGATTTTTCTCATGAAATTATTATTTTGTTGTGCCAATACCATATCCCTGACACCTCAGCCAGCTTGCTTGCAACAGAATCGTTTACATCTCCATTTCACCCAAAAGCTGCTCTTTAATCCGTTCTTATTTATGACTACATGCGCCGTCTAGAAGAATGCCTAAAATGGAAATGACCTGTTCAGCTAACTGGAGAAGACGTACTATAGACTGAAGACAGCGCACGGTTAGGATTTCCCGAATCCTTAGTTTGGGGCCAATCTCGTGCACTACGTGTGTCACCAAATCGTTTGTTGAGTTATTGCCTCTCGATTCTCAAGCCATGTCCGGATCCCCTATAGTAACTCAAATTTTGTGTTTTGAGTCCGGACCCATCCGATCTTAAGTGGAATACACAGGGTCCTTAATGTTCGTGCCAAAGAGATCGGACGGTCTGAATTTAAAATCAAAATTTGAGTAATTGTAGGGGATCCGAAGTCCACATCTCTGCGTCTGAAAACCAAAGTTGAAGAAGTCCCCAGCGAAACACGAATCCGGATCTCCTAAAGTAACCTAAATTTTGAGTATGGATCCGGACCGTTTGATCTGAGATGGCACGAATAATAAAGGGTCCATGCATTCCATCTTGGGCTGGATTGACCCGAAGTTTGATCGGACGGTCTGGATCTAAATTCAAAATTTGGGTTACTGTAGGGAATCCGGACCCAAGGAACACTCGCATTCATGGAACAGACAATTGCAATTCATATTACTATCGTGTCCTCATTAGATGTGGCACCTAACCAGTGTTGTAAAATGCGGTCCATGCGGCAGCATATGCGTATGCGGTTGCGGACCGCATGAAAAATCAATATGTAGTCCCAATATGCGGTTCCGCATATGCGGCCGCATATTCGACCGCATATTACCGTATACCGCATACCGAATACCGCATACCGCATACTGCATACCGCATATACCGCATACCGCATATACCGCATATTACCGCATATTGACCGCATATTGACCGCATATCACCGCATATCACTGCATACTTGTTTATATATACCGCATATCACCGCATATCACTGCATACTTGTTTATATATATATCAATTCTCATTTTAAAACCCGCATATATAAGTCCGCATGAAAATCCGCATATGCGGCCGCATACCGTATATGCGGTATGCGGTGGCCTTCCGCATACCGCATAGAAACCGCATTTTACAACCTTGCACCTAACTGAGCTAAGAGGAGATGATAAGGGTAAATGTGTAATTTCAGAACCTGGCGGAAAACCGCTCGAATGACGACCGGGTTTGATCCATGGAGTAATACCTGACTCGGTTAGGACCACCACGGGTCCACGAGGGGACCATATTGAAAAGATCTCAACCGTTTGTCACACAATTAACGGCCTTTGATTTATCGTGATAGAAGATCCCTTGCATTAACGGCGCGAAGTTTTACTCTTTATTGATTTGGTCACAGCCGAGAAACAGCTGTTCTTTTAATTTGAACAGTCAGTCACTCTTGTTTTGTTGGGTCTAAATTTAATGAAACATTCTTTTACCAAATCACCCACTACTTTTACATTTACATTTCTTTGAGTTTCTTATTAAACCTAGCTCGATAAATGCTTAAATTATATCATGACCGTGCTAAATGAACAATTTTGTTTACTGTCTCTCATAACCTGATCTAATTTGTATACAATTGTTATTATCAATCTGAGTCATAGGATCTTGTTTCTCCGAATCAGACCGTCCAATCTATTAGATAGAATTGAATAATGAAATAAAAGGAGGGCATGAGCGCAAATTTCCATCAATGACTCCGCAATTTTAGAAGTTTGTCCGCTATATCCTTCATCTCCTCGTTTCACGACCTACCAATTTAAAAACAGGGATAAAACTTAAAAGGGTGCGTCGGTGCCGAACAAGAAGAGAAAGAAAAAGAAAAAAGAAGGTACTCAATTACCCGAGAAATTAAACCGGTAAACTCCCACCCGGTTAAAAATAGCACAGTCATATATTTTTCTAAACGAAGTCTTCCAGGTTCTTTCCTGTGCGCGTGAAAGGAAATGTACGAGTAAACAAGGAAAAAAATCCCGCCCATTGTTCGCATTCCTTGTTCCATTTCCATCCCTTTCTCCAGCTATTCTCTATTACCCGCAGTAATCATGAGCATTCCATTAATATTATAAAAATCCATCAAAGAAGGAAAACGAGAAAGATTAATGGGTTATCTTTCCTTCTCTCGAATTTTTAAAGAGAGTAATTTCTCCTGGGTAGATCTCTAGACGTGTTGAGCTGTTTCCTTCTCCAATTGTCGTGCGTGGCATCCCCTTCTTATTTCAGCCCCACTCACTTCTCGCCCCCACAGAGAAAAAAGGAGCGAGAGGTATAAGATACACTGCACAAGTCCTTCGAGTTCATGCATTCTCCCATCTTAAATCTCACAATCCGATCCTACTACACCGCCTAAATTTAGCAAAAAAAGGCGGGTTCTTGCGCCTCCAGACAAAACACCTAATAGGAGATCTAGATTTTTCTCCCTTTCTTCTTTCAATGGCGCCACTTTTTAACTGGTGGCAGAGAGACACCCACCGGGGCACGCCGGTCATAGTCAAAATGGAGAACCCAAACTGGTCAATTGCTGAGATTGAGGGAGAAGAGGAGGACGAGCTTGTGGCTCGTGACAGCTCCCTGCCATCCCGGGCCCGCAAGAAGAATGCCAAACAAATTACCTGGGTTTTGCTTCTAAAGGCGCACAAAGCTGCCGGCTGCCTCACTGGGCTTGCTTCGGCAATGGTTTCACTCGGCTCGGTCGTGAAGCGACGGGTTAGGTCAGGCCGAACCGATGCTGACCTGGCATCAGTCCCCCCGGGTGAGAACCCGGTTGTAAGAAACCGCGTCTATGGCTGCATAAAGGCATTCCTTTTTCTGTCAATGCTGTTGCTGTGCTTTGAGGTGGCGGAGTACTTCAATTTGTGGAGGCTTGGGGTGGGGGATGTTCATGTACTTATGGACCAGGTCCATGAAGGGTGGCTTTGGCTAAGGGCTCAGTACATTGCACCTCCTCTGCAATTCTTGTCTGACGCTTGCACGGTCATGTTCTTGATCCAGACCTTGGACCGTGTGTTTCTCTGTCTCGGGGCCCTTTGGATCAAATTGAGGAGAATTAAACCTGTAGCAAAGGCATTAGATAAGGATCCCGAATCGGGCAAGGATTACCCCATGGTGTTGGTCCAGATTCCCATGTGTAATGAACGTGAGGTAAGCTTGAAAATTTTGAATTTCCGATTAATTTTGTTTAATTTGAACTTGGAAAGGAAAGTAGGAAAATTTGAAGGTCCATTATAGGTTCATGGGGTTTGCAAATTTCTACGGGAACAATTCAGGTTGGAATTGAAAAGGATAGAGAACATAAAAGTGTTTGACTTTTTTTTTTTTTTCCTCACTTGTTGATTTTGAATTTCCAAAAATTGCTTCAATTGCAGAATTCACAACACTACAAGTAAGGAAAAAGACAAAACATAAGGAGTGCCATCACTGATTGTTCAATTCTGATAGAGCAAGCTAGCACCTGACAATTTAGGCATGTATGGCAAAATTAATGGGTTTGTTTTCCTGTTGTAATTCAGGTCTATCAGCAGTCAATTGCTGCCTGTTGCAATTTGGACTGGCCGAGGTCAAATTTCTTGGTGCAAGTCCTGGATGACTCAGACGACCCCACTACTCAGACTTTGATAAGGGAAGAGGTGGAGAAGTGGCAGAAGAATGGGGCCCGCATAGTGTACCGCCACCGCGTCATTCGTGAGGGTTACAAGGCCGGCAATTTGAAATCTGCTATGGGTTGCAGCTACGTCAAGGAGTATGAGTTTGTCGCCATTTTTGATGCTGATTTTCAACCAATGCCTGATTTTCTCAAGCATACCGTGCCCCATTTCAAGGTAACAATAAAGCAAATTTGTTATTCGGTTTTTGTCCTACTCCAGCTTTTGACTGCAGAAATTAGTTTTGTTCTGGCAGCTTTTTAGGACAACGGGAATTGTGGTTGAATCAAGTATATATTTTGTAGTCAAAACACTTTCCAGAATAGCAGATTCCAATTATAAGGCCAGTAGACTTAGATGTAAAGCCAAAAATGTGCTTTTCTATTTGCTACTAGTTTTCCTTCTTACGATCATGTATTCCAAAAATGAAACCTATTGGTTCAACTTCAGTGATAGTGACTAATGAGGTGTAATTTTCTTTCTTCTTATAAACATTTTAGGTATTGTAGTTGATGGGATTGTGCAAATTTATTGTTTTCTTGCTCAATGGCTTGTCTGGCATATGAATAACTGCACATTCTATCAACTACATCATATTGAATTTAAACTAAAATCTTAATTTGATTTTGAAGGGTAATGATGAGGTTGGGTTGGTGCAAGCAAGGTGGTCATTTGTGAACAAGGATGAAAATCTCCTTACAAGATTGCAAAACATAAACTTGTGCTTCCACTTTGAGGTGGAGCAACAAGTCAATGGCATTCTTATTAATTTCTTTGGATTTAATGGCACGGCTGGGGTCTGGCGAAGAAAGGCACTAGAAGATGCTGGTGGGTGGATGGAGAGAACAACTGTAGAGGACATGGATATTGCTGTCAGGGCCCACCTCCACGGGTGGAAGTTTGTTTTTCTCAATGATGTAGAGGTCCATATTGTGATATATATTTTTTTTTTATATTTTGACAAAAAAAAAACTTGAAACCATATTAATAGCAAATACCTGACAGACAATTATAAGCATCGTAATAATGCAAACAAATATTTTATATGTGATAAGGGTAATTTCGATAACATCTTTAATGAACATGGAGTTTTAACCCGCTATGCTTCTTGGTATGCTGGTTTCATACACTGTATTTTTATAGTTTGTCTTTCATTTCCTAGCAAAATATTTTGTGAAGTTAGTAATTAATTTCTTTATTACAGTGTCAATGTGAATTGCCGGAGTCATACGAGGCATATAGGAAGCAACAACATAGGTGGCACTCAGGGCCAATGCAGCTTTTTAGGCTATGCTTGCCTGATATTATTAGATCAAAGGTATAACAACTCATAATGCATCTCTCATTTTTTAAACGCACTATCTTCTTAGTAATAACCATTGCTATCTAGCTGTGGAATATTCTATGCGACAAATAAAAAAAGCATAATGGCAGACAACAATGATTAATAAGTACTTGATACTCAAACTACAATTTTTCTCTGTATGGTTGCATGTGCAATGCTATCCTTGAGCTGCCAGTAAAGACACCCCCTGTATAATTATTTATTTTATGTCCATTTTAACCTTGTTGTTCCCTCATCCATGCCTATTGATGTCACCGCCTGATTGTCACCGTCATCCTTGTCACCAACTACCCTTAGAACATCACTATATGTTTACATAATATGCTCCCAAATATAATAATGAGATCCACCTGTATTAATATAAATTTTGGTCTTTTACTATCATGTCATTGTCATAACAAACCCACAAAATAACGTTCAGAACAAATGAAACAATGTAATAAACCATCAAACTGCTATATTGTCATACAGAATCTAAAAGAATTTTTTTGAATTTTTTATTGCAGATATCAATATGGAAGAAGACAAACTTGATATTCCTCTTCTTCCTGCTGCGCAAATTGATCCTCCCCTTTTACTCGTTCACGCTGTTTTGCATCATCCTTCCGATGACGATGTTTGTGCCCGAGGCTGAGCTTCCAGCCTGGGTTGTCTGCTATGTCCCGGCCTTCACGTCCTTACTCAACGTCCTCCCCGCCCCCGGCTCGTTCCCCTTCATCATCCCCTACCTCCTCTTTGAAAACACCATGTCCGTTACCAAATTCAATGCCATGGTCTCAGGCCTCTTCCAGCTCCCTTCTGCTCATGAGTGGGTTGTCACCAAGAAATCGGGCCGCGCTTCTGAGGGTGACTTGGTCTCGTTTGCGCTGTCAAAGAAGGACGATTCAATGGGTTCGAGGGTTGGCGGATCGGTGCCCAATTTGAATGATATGGTGAAAGAGGAGAAGAAGACGAATAAAAAGAAGAAGAAGCACAACAGGTTATATAGCAAGGAGCTTGCACTGGCGTTTTTGCTACTGACAGCGGCAGCAAGGAGCTTGTTGTCCAAGCAGGGAATCCATTTCTACTTCCTGCTCTTTCAGGGGATATCATTTTTGCTCGTGGGCCTCGATTTGATAGGTGAGCAGGTATCATGAGAATTTGGGACGGTTTGAAATGTACTTGCTTTAATTAGGACACAATTATGTGGGAACAGATGGAGGGACGCGCATGGTGTAGTTTACCGTCCCCCGACATGAGATATGTAAGTTAAAAAAAAAGAAAAGGAAAGAAAAGGGAAGGGGAGGGATAGATGGTAATTGGGTTTACTCCTTTAGGGGAGGTGTAGATAGATCTTGTTTTTAGTGGTATGTACGGTGACTCTAACATCACCGACTGGCCCGCTCGATTCTTTTGTTGTAAGAAATTCTTGGTATCAGTTCAGATGCGTAATTTTTTTTTTTTACCCTTTTGTTCTTTATTTTGATTCACTCACATTAAAAAAAAATGTGTTCACCTACTGGTTGTATTGTTTGTTTTAGGAATTTATAGTAATAGAAGCATTTTTTAAGTTACAGTTACAATAGGATTTCATATTTTGACCAGTAAAATGCTGTTCCTCATTTCCTCTTCATTTCTAATCATTCTGATCTGTTGTCACTTGTAATTACAATCTTAGTTGTCTCAATAATAATTTAGTTTTTATAATTTATCTTCTTATCATGTGAATGTATGTTGCTGATTGAGGTAGCATGTGCATTCTTCTTATTCATCTTTGACTTCCTTTTATTTAGGTACAAATTATTGTTACAAAATTCAGGTCATAACTCTGAAAGTCTGCTTTTGATGTCTGAAGGGGATGTTTGTTTTTGTAATTTTGTGAGATGTAGGTCCCTCATCAACATCTAGGGTCGGTTAATATTTTAATTGTGATTGTACATGTGTTAATATCTCTAAGGCTAATATATTTCATCCTAATAAGCTGAGTTTATATAAGACAAACCTCTTTTTGGTGGGTATGAATGTCCCTTTTACTTTTCTGATTTGGGAAAGAAGTTAACATAGTTGAGAATAATGTGTAGCATAGTTTGCTAAAGCATTATTTTATTTGTGAGAGGTTGCATATTAAAAATTCAGTATGTATTATTGGAATAAATTTAACAGTTTTAATTATTATTTCATGCAAAAAAAAGTTCAAATGGTAGGTATTTTTTTTTTTTCCTTTTCTTTTCTAACTGTGGAAAAAGTATGAATATAAATTATGACTTAAAAAAGGACCTACACAGAATCAATGGAGGCTGACATGAAGAGAAGAAAATATTTGCTATTAACAATATAACTTCTAAAATTGGAATATATACCTTATTTAAGATATTATAAAAATTCATTAATAAGGAAAAAAAAAAAACAATATGAAATTCCTTCAATAGTTTCTTAAGACGACATTTATTTTTTATCAAATAGGAAGTTGGGATTAAAAGATGGAAAGGTAAAATTGTTTTATTTTGACAATTTATTTTTTTAATAACACCAGTTGCATCATATTTGCATGAGAAGATAACCAGCTATGATGATGCATCATGCATAGATGTTCAAATAATCAATCAATCAATCAGAGGCACAGCTCACATGGTCACAGCTGATAACATATGTCATATTATGACACCATGATCTAAGCTCAAATTGACACGTATCTGCTGGTCCAGATAATTAGTTCCATGCCGTGTGGGGCCCACTAATATGGAGATTAAAAACTATAATGTAATCTAATAATGAACCTGACCAGAGAGGGCTTCTACGACCAATACAGTTTTTTTTTTTTTTTTTTTTCCAGCATTGTTATATTGTGAGCTGTGACTAGTCGTAGAGAAATAAAATAACAAAACCAATTCCAAAATATGATAAAATTTTAGATTCTTCGAAATACAGAATTCCTCTGATCTGTCTTCTTTGGCGCCAGCTGGACCATGATTTCTGAACGCAGATTCCTCTTTGGCGAAAACAAGTTCTACATTATATGGTGATTCATTGCCCTGTTTCTTATTTCTCTCCCTAGTTCCTAACAAATTACACCATTTTTACTAATTAAACAGCGAGTCGTTGCACAAAATACTACAGTCTGGATGTAACAGAAATATTTCCTCTTTGTGTCTATCTGTCTGATTTCTGAATTCTGATTTGATGAGATCTGATTCACCTGTTGTCGGACTTGTAAGCTTAATGAGACAAAGAGCACGAACCAATAATGCATGGGAGATCATATTAACAACACGTTCAAATATTTTAATTATTTAAACAAATTTGCCCTTCATTAAATATTTTTGTTTCAAAATAAATTTTTTACGTATATTAATGTCTCCTATATTTCCTTCTCTGTTTACTTTTCTTTTGTGAAAATCAAAATAGTAGGTATATTGATTACCATATATATGATAGGGTCTTATACTAAAATTAAAACAATTAAACAATAATTTCTTCTTTGAGTTTCTAATATCTTCTTCTCCATAAAAGTAACTGATTCTTCAATCAATGCCATTATTGAATTACTGAATTTCAATCCTGTCCAAGCATATATCTTCTTCTTCATTTATTCTTCATCTATTTGATTTATATAATAACAAAACTGAATTATAATTTGTTTCTTTCAATTTTATTTAGATACGCGTATAGATTTAAAAGTATATAACTAGAAGAATAATTAAACGAATCTCAAGCAATATAGTAAGAAGAGAAGAACAAACTGTTATGGAAACCAATTAGTAATAAATGATCATAGTATATAATTACATAAAGGAAATATATGAGAGGACAAAATCGTCCATTCTATTCAAATATTTAAAAATGTTGTGTTAACAAAATAAAATGTGGTGTTAATATCACTACCCATAATGCATGTCTAATACAATTAACTAATAATGAAGAGGGATATAAATAAGTTAACTAATAATAGATTGCACATTTATAAGGTAATTATAAAATCTAAATATAATTCAATTCAATTTCCAACCCACCTAAATATGTATTTGTTTTTTTGAATTTTCTTCCTTTATAAAAAATAATTTAGTTGGAATTGATGCACATTTATTTTTATTTTTTATTAAGAATGTAATTACATATGTGTGAAATTAATGAGTTTTTTATATTTAATTTGTAAAATACAATAAAACTAATTAGTATATTAGTATTATCCGTTATTCATCCGTTACCGTTTTGTTACCCGATAATATTAACGGGTAAAGGTAGGGTAGGGTAAGGTCAATTTTTAATGGGTATGGGTAAAGTACGGGTAAAGTCAATTTTAATGAGTATGGATATGAAAATGACTCCACCCGACCTGTACTGTACCCATTGACACCCCTACACAAAAGGGATACAATCTGATTATAAAAACCGGTATTTGATTTGTAATATTTGTTGTCAAATACAGTACAGTTGGATAATAAACGAGATGCCGGACTCGTAGCTGTGACACCATCTTGTTGACTGTTTGGTTCAATATAGTAATAAGAAAATACTTTTATATGTTTTAATCGACATCTTTTAATAAAAAAATAAAACTAATTCAATTTGAAAAGTGTTCCTTCTAGAGGTGATATCAGAGGGGATAATATCCGATCCGTATTTGAAAAATTAGATGTGAATATCTGATATTTGAATATCCGTCTGGATATATGAATACAGAATCCGACTAGACATCGGTGTTATATGACACCAACTACAAAATTGATTTGATAGACTTCAAACGACTAATCCAAACCGTTCAAACCGATTTACTTTATTAATGATGCGTTTACATGCCAAAAAATTATATTTTCTAGTTATTTTTCGTATCAATCAAGTGGTAAAAAATGTTGAAAAATGAATGCATTAAAATTAACTTAAAAACTCACACATTTGACCGCTTGACTTGATACTAAATAAATTCGAAAAATTATAAATTTTGCAAGTAAACACACAACTATTGAAATAGATCGGTTTGAACAGTTTAGATTCACCGTTTGAAGTCAATTCGATAGGTTTTGGAGTTGGTGTTATATAGACTGAAATGACACTGATGTCATATTAGCCAGACTCATGAATACATATATAGTTTTACGTTTCAAATATCCTTATATCTTATATACTATATAATTTAATATTTATATGAAAAAAAATTATGTTATTTATTATTATAATTAAAAAATATTATGAACTTTAATATTTTTTAATAATATTCAATTCGTATCATTATCCGTATCCGCAAATAATAAAAACGGATATGGATAGAACTTTACCAATATCCGTTCCGTGTCCGATCCGTTTTCAACCCTAGTTCCTTCATAGCAGAAAATAATATCACTTTTGACATCTGAAATAATTCAATGGGATCCAGACCTAATTTGCATAGAATTTCATAGGAGGCGTCTTTTAGGCCCTCTTCAGTGTGCAGGAATTTTGTGAGAATGAAAGGCATTCTGGGTTTTCTTGCTAACTTTTCTTCTACTTAATGGGCTTAATGGGCTTTTCTTCATCCGTGTTTTCAATTAATGGGCTTTTCCATCTACTTATGGGCTTTTCTTCATCCGTGTTTTCAATTAGATATGTTCTTATAATCTATTTTAATTTAACAGGTCAAATTTTAATTCAAACAGGGCAACAGTGAGAGAATTTTTTTTTTGGACCACACTGCCCTCTCTCAGAAAAGGAAATTAATAAGGCTGAAAAGTGATGATTAAAATAATATACTAATCGGTGAAAATAAAGGAAATAAATAATTAAACTTTATTTAATTTTAAATAAGATCATTTATTTTCGTTGATATTCAAAAAGCTTTTCCAACATTCTCCCAGATTTATTTCAAATTTTCAAATTTTAAAAGTAACAAAGGTAATTCAAAATATTTTATCTTTTATTTTTAAAACTGTTTTAATAGGTTTTATTTTTATTTATTGTGTACGGAAGTTTCTAAATTGACTTCTAGATAATAGCTGAGTAAAATACTCTAACACCATTAACTCGATCTTTACGAATTTTGTACTTGAAATCGAGTAATTCAAGTTTTTCGACATCATGTTCGGATAGAATTTTGTTTCAAAAAAAATGTTTAGATAGAATTGCCGACTCATCGATATCTATCTAGCAAACAAAAGAAAATATAAAATAATTCACTTATTTTATTTGAATAAAAAACTAATACCGTAATTTTATTATTGCAATTATATTTTTACCAATGTAATTTTGTATTTGCAAAAATACAGTCAACAAATTTAATTAAATTTGTCTATAAAAGTTTAGTAAAAGTAAAAATTCCTTACAAAATAAATAAAAATAAATTTAAAACTGTTTTAAAAATAAAAGATAAAATATTTTTTATTACAACAAAGTTGAAACTTGAAAATTTAAAATAAATCTTTAAGAATGTTGACAACCTACTTATTAGTTTCTTGATTTATTTCCTTTTATTTTCACCGATTAGTATCTTTCTTTAATCACTAGTTTTCAGCCTTACTAATTTTCTTATTTGAAAGAGAACAGTATGGTCCAAATTTTTATTTTCTCTCACCCTCTCGGCACCAATTAAACCCCAAATTTTTATTAATACCATTTCAAAAAATAAAAATAAATCAAAACACCATTGAAATTGGAAAATTCAAAAAATACCAGGACCTTCAAGTCAATCTGCGGACCCTCAAAAACCTTAATATCAATATATTTACAGTGCATTTTTGGGTTTTTGAGGGGCCTCAACGTCAATCTGCGGCCCCTCAAAAACGTAAATATCAGTATATACAGTGCATTTTTGGGTTTTTGGGGGACCTCAACGTCAATCTGCGGCCCCTCAAAAACGTAAATATCAGTATATTACAGTGCATTTTTGAATTTTTGGAGGCCTCAATATCAATCTGAGCCCCCAAGAATGAGATGCAGATTGACTTGGAGACTCTAATATTAATTCCTCATAATTTGTGTTTTTTTTATTTATTTTTTGCCAGTGGTATTAATATAAAATTTGGTTAAAACTGGACCTGCTAAAATCTGCACCCCTTCGTACAATCATGTAGTCATCAAATATTGCCTTGGTTGGAGTGAACAATATTTGTCTGAAATTTTTATTCATGGTAAATACAAAAAAAAAAAAATTAAAAATAGAAAATAGCAAAAGAAAATTTTAAAAATGAGAAGGCAGTTATATGATATGGTGTTATGCGGGACGCCATACCATATCCAATCCCTGCGAAAAAAAATTGAAAGTGAGACGCCATACTACCTAGAAAATCTGAAAAAAAAAAAAAAATACCGTATACGTATAGAGTCCCACCTTTTTTTTTTTTTAGATTTATATTTGAACTTATGGGATGTTGTGTTATGTTATATTATGTCATGTGATTTAAGTTGCACGTATAACATAATAAGTTCATGTATTTCAAATTAGTCATGTTATGTTATGCTATACTATGCTATGGTCATGTACTTTGAATTTATTATGTTATTTTAATATAATTCAGACTTTTTATGTTATGCTTGCAACTAATTCAGATCACTTGTTATGTAATGGTATATTTTTTTTATGTGATGTTATGTTATGTTCAGTTCAAATCTACGAGGCAACAATTGGTTTTAGTTTATATAAGTTTTTTGAATTATATGTTTGTAGCTCTCATATATCTTCTCGTTTATTCTTCTTGAATATAATTAACTAGATAATTTAATTAATTAGATGAGTAGAACTAGGGTGTTCTTAAGTTTACCAAGTCCTTTTGTGAACTCAACTCTATAATTTATTGGATAGTATATTGTACAGCGTAACCTAACATAACTAGTATGAAATACATGAACATCACATAGCATAATATAACATAATACAAACTATAAATCTAAAAAAAAAATAGGACTCCATACCGTATGGCGTCTCATTTAATTTTTAATTTTTATTTTCTGAATGGTATGGTGTTCCACTTTCAATTTTTTTTTACGGGGTTGGATCCCGCAGGGACTCCATATCATACAACTGCCTTTCATTTTTAAATTTTCTTATATCATTTTAATTTTAATTTTTTTTTGTATTTCCTACGAATAAAAATTTCAGAATATTTGCTAACAAATTTTCCATCATTACTTTTACTTAAATTTTCCCTCAAAAAATTCGTTAGAAGTATGTTTCTTGAAATATTTACAAAATCATGGAAGCTCATTCATTTTCAGACTTCTAAAAAAAATAGAATATTTTGTTGTAAATTCTGAAGGTGGTCAGTTCTGCAAAAGTAAATTTAAACCAAAAATATCCTAGTTGCTTCCCTTTCTTCCGTTCAAGAAATTAAACACAAAAATCAAGAAAATAAAATAAAGACGAGGGCTTAAGGGTATTCCTGACATGAAAATTATTGTCCTTATATTTTCTCAAATTTTTATTAATATTAAAAAATATATAAAATTTAACATTCTGAAAAATTTCAATTCTGTCCAATCCAAAAAATAATTCCCCAGATCCCATGCTTACTTTTTGGAGAATTATTCTCCGTATTTGAGTTTTTTTAATTACACAGAAAATGTTATGATTTATTTATTTTTTGTATTGAAATATTAGAAATATTTTATTTATTTATTGAAAATAGATCAAATATTATATAATTTGATCTATTACAAAGACTGTGACAAATAACTCGGATCAACCGTTTTCAGGTCTGATTTTTTGCGGATGTAAGAAAAATTAAAATATTTCTTTGTGTGTTGTTGCAAAAAAAATAAAAATGTTTTGAAACTGAGTTATTGATTCTGGTTTAAAAGTCACTTCTGGGTAAATACATAAAATATCGTGGTCTTTCTATTTTTGAAAAAATAAGAATTTGCTCTGACACGAAATGATTTCATATCAATTTTTTTTTTCAAAATAGATACAATATCTTAGAATTAAAATGTACTAAAAGGACCACAATATTTTTTTTATTTAGTCCGAAGCGACTTTTGAACCGGGATCAATAACTTAGATCCAAAAATTTTTTATTTTTTTTTCAATAACACACAAAAAAATATTTTAATTTTTCTTACAGCCGCAAAAAATCTAGCCTGAAAAATACTGATCCAGGTTATTTGTTGTAGTCTTTCTAATAAATTTAATTATATAGTATTCCATATATTTTCAAAGAATTATATAACATATTTCTAATATTTAATACAAAAAATAAATAAATCATAACATTTTATGTTTAATTAAAAAAACTTAAATTCGGATTGGATAGAATCGGAAATAATCCGATAACGAGTGCAGATTGTTAAATTTTGAATTTTTTTTTAATATTAATAAAAGTTTCGGTGTATTTTGCACATGATTTCCACGATTAATTTCATGTGCGTTCAGTTTTTGCGCCTCATCTCCACCATCTAGTAATATATACTCTCGAATCTCAATTTTAATTAATATTCATGTATGACATTTCACTAACACATTTCATCATGCATGCATACAATTACAAAACGACTAATAGTTAGCTACATATCCATAATTAAGTCATTGTAGACCGAAATTTTTATTAATATCACTGTAAAAAAAATATATATATAAATTATGTAAAATTCGAAAAATATCAGAGTCTCCAATATGCGACTCCATTCTTAGGGGGGCACAGATTGACATTGAGGCCTTCTAAAAATAAAAAAATGCACTGTAATATACTGATATTTAGATTTTTGAGAGGCTGCAGATTGACTTAGAAGCTTTGGTATTTTTCGAATTTCTCAATTTCAGTGGTGTTTTGTTTTTTTTTTTTTGGGAAATAGTATTAATAAAAATTTCGGCATTGTAGATGCCCTTTGTTCCCAAGACACCTTCATCGCTCAAATCGAAACTATTTTTTTTTATGATTTGTTTATTTATGGGGGAGTTGTTTTCGGATCACATCAAGTCATGAACAGTACAAAATCATAGCAGATCTAGACATAAAAATTTAGAATATTCACATAGATCACAATTTATCTTGAAATATCTGAACGGCGTTACTATACAATTAGCTATAATTAAACAAGCCAACATATACTAGTCCGAAATTTTTATTAATACCATATTCCAAAAAAAAAAATAAACTAAAAAAATCATTTTTTCTCTAGAATTCGAAAAATACCAGGGTCGCAGGGCCAATAGGTGGCCATTTTCTTAGGGGCCACCATGTGTTGCTGCGGCTCCAAGAATGTGCCCGTCTATTGGCCCTACGGCCCCTATTTTTTGTTTTTTTTTGTAAACATAAATTGTATTATTTTGTTTATTTATTATGTTTAATTTTTTGGTGTTTTACAAATTCATTTTTCTCTATTCACTTTATAATTTGTAAAACACCATTTTAAGTAATAAAAATGAGCAAGTCGTCAGTCTTGAAGGTTTTTTTTTTTTTAGAATCCAAACCATTTATAATTAGTACGTTGTTTTTCCTGTGTCATAACAATGTGTACATTTATAATTTTCTACATTTTCATAATAAAATAACATATGTAATTTTTATAGCAATTATTATATTTATTACGCAGCTATTCCCTGAAATAGTTTGTCTGTGAATACTTCTATTTTTTTTTTTTGTGTTCACTCAAGGAGTGAGGCTATATGGTGATGATTCGTTTACAACATTCAAACTATATATCAAATTGTTAAATATGATCTTCATATATATAAAAAACTATATATAAAACTGACTGTACTTGAAAATTAAATTTTATATTCTTCTACTATTTTTATAGGTAGAAAATAACATAAGATACTGAACAAACTGAAAATAGTGATTTTCTACTTACTCATAAAAATAATAAAAATAATTAAAAAAACGTAAAATTTGGTCTTCGAATATATATTTTTATATAAAGATAATGTTGAACAGTTCAGATTAATTGTTCCAACTTTGAAAACAGAGATATGAATCCATAGCCCACACCGATACTTGCTTAAAGCCATAGTATCATTTAAGTATATAAGTATAAGAAGAGGATTCAAGTACATCTCATTTTACAACTACAACAACTTGAAGTTAAAACTTTAATGTCAAATAAAATGGTTAGATATAATCAATATCATTTTATCTATGCAAACACAAAAGATTATGATATTTTGATTTTATTTTAATTAGTATCAAGAGCTTGTAAGAATACACTAATGTAGATAAATTCTAAACATTGATTTTTCAACTTATTGATACATATAATATCAATAAAAAATGTGATAATTTTTTATTTAGATCTGGACCGTCTGATCTGACCCTTTTAAACATATTGATGTAGACATAAATATTGTGTTTACCTTTGGGTGATATGAATTCCAACAATAAACACTGACAAGAACACCATGGGGGTCACAAGTAATTTAGCATCTTTTGCTATCTTTCTATTTAGTTCAGAAAAACCTCGCTTCCTAGCTCAGTACTCTGTTGATTGTACAGGGTAAATCACTTATCAAGCGTTGCTGAGAGGCCCACAAGTCGGTGATACAACTGGGGGCTGTCATGACTTGTGACTTCTCTGTGACCTCTTGTGTTGTTGCGTACAATAAGGCAGGGGCAAACTCTGTAATTTTCGATCAAAGTGATGGCAGAGATGCAGCTGACAGATGGGGTCACTTCACAATTAAACCGGATAGAGACAAACCAAATCCAAGTTTTAGATTCTTCGCAGTCTCTCTCTGTTTCTGTCTCTGTTTCTCTCCCCCTTCACCCGTCAAACTTCGGCGGTCAACGCCGATTCACTGCTGACGTGGCAATACGGACAATTTACGATTAGTTTACCTCCAGTTTTATCTAAACCGAAGACAAAATTTGAATGATAATAAGAAAAGCGTCTGTAGAAATGGAGCATCCTTTTATACTAAAAATGGAGATAATTAACGCGGTGCTTATAAATTTGTTCCATGAAATCCCGCTAGATTCGGTACCGATGCTTCAATCAATGTCATAAAGCAGGTACGCAACTGTAGTAGTGATTTGAACACTACACGATAGTAGTAGCTGTTACTTAGCTGGTACAGAAAGGTTTGGCGCTATTACCATCATAGCAGCTTGATGAAAAGAATTTTTGGTGTTGCTGTAAACTCAAAGATCTATTTATTTGCATTGGAAACTCCACAGCAGCAGAATGTTACTACAGGGCCCCTCAATATCCGTGCTAAAGCAGATCCAACGGTTCACATTTAAACTCGAAATTCGAGTTAACTGAGGCGAAATGAATTCTAGATAAGGATCTTTGAACTTGTTAAATTTTATTTTTCTCAAACAATTTTGCATTAGTTGAAGATATTTAATGGGGAAACACAAAAACATGAACAAGATGCCTAGAGGCAGTTCAACAAAGATGGAAATTAACATATTAAGAAGTTAATTAGCAAACAACTTCTGAGGAGCGTGAAAAAGGTCTCTGCGCCAAAACAAAACAAAATCCCTTCTCTCTTAAACCCTGTTAGCCCTGATTTAAGGAGAAGGAAAGAGACCGATTTCACGTTTTCTATTACAGATCTAAACTACCAAAAAAAAGATAAAAAGGTAAAAGAGAAATGAACTAATGCATCCTATCTTCTTCCCTTGAAACAAAATACCACCACTTTCCCTACCATCTGGCAAACTTCATGCATCAGTCCAGGCTGCGAAAACCGGCAAGTGTGCAATGGAAACCGCTTGTCTAGCTTGTGCAGAAGGCATCCATTGGCTTAATGGTGCCGGTTCAATGACCTTAGATACAGGTTTAGAAAACAACATAGCGAGCCCACCACCTCTTTCAGGGCTCCCGTCACCATTGTGGCATCCATTGGCCAAATTTACCTCACTACCCTCATCTGCAACTCGAGTCTGGTTTGGATTCGGGTTTACCAGAAATGATCCCACCCGACTCTCACTCAAATCTGAAACTGTCTGGTTCATGTCATGGTTTTTGTTAGAGGTCTCCTCATTGCATGGTAAAGCCAGATCTTGGTGGTTCTCGGTCTGCTGGGTTAGTGAACCATTGCACGGTGATTCTTGGGTTTTTGTACGGCGAGCAAGCTCGCCAGGTAGAAGCGTGGTACTAGCCATGATTTTGTTGACATCGTAGCGGGTAATGTCAAAGTTTGTCACTGCATTTAATCCACGGAATTTTATAGCAGCTATGTCATATGCCTCAGCCGCTTCCTCTTGCGTACCTATTAATTTATTTTGTTAATTCATTGTCATAAATTAGTTAGTGATCAATAGTAAGTTCTGACAAACAAAATTAAAACAATGATTCCAAAAGCTGAATACTTTTAATTTGTAGCAAACTTTAGTATGTGAAGACCATGATAAACGGTCAAAGAAAGGCTTTGAGGCTACTGTTTGAAATCAGCCTTATAAAAGGGGAATGCATAAGGTGTATACAACTTTAGGATAAAGTTTCATGCAATATATCAAAAGCATGAAGCTTGGCAGTGAGACATTCTTTCTTTGAAAGGAGCATGAGAAATCATTAGGCTAAGGTTTTATGATTGTGAAAGGACATATATTCCTAGTTACATTACAAGGTCATATGCATGGTTTTCAAGACAGAAGCATGCAGATTATATCTTTTTTCTAACTACAAAGATAATCATGCAATTATCACATTATTACAACTTACTAAATGTCCCAAGATAAAGGTCCTTGTTTCCTGATACCCTCCCAATTCTCGCTTGCCACCTCCCATGCTGGTGATGCCTGGTAAAGAAAAAGACACAATATATATATATGTTCCAGTTAAATAAGAGAAAATATTAGGAAAATATTTGATTAATTGTATTTATCATATTTATTAAATAAACCTTGTTACTCCTCTATAAATTGAGGCCCCACGTGAGAATCCGCTACTCTTCCTGCAAAAAATAATAATTTTTTTATATAAATAAGTAATAAACATAAAGATGTCAATTTGTGAACAACAAGTACAGGTGAATTTAGCAATATCAAAAGTTACATTTTTGATACTTAGCAATGATCTATGCAGAAGGTATATATATATATACCTCCTAAGGTGGGCAACATACTCTTGCCTACTCATGTTCTTCATCTCTTCCAACTCATCCTGATAATCCTCTATCTGTAATTAGTAAAAGTATGAGAGAGCATTAATTATATATTCTACAAAAGTAAAGAAGAACATTTGCATTTAAGTCTAATGCTGAAACCAAACATTGCTTACAGGGAAGTTAATGTGAGTAGAAGGCCCCCAGTATTTCAGGGCTGCCAAATCATATGCTCTAGCAGCCTTTTCTTCCATATCATAACCTCCTAGGAATTAATAAGTCACACTCCACTATTAATTAGCATGTACTTTGCTTTTCACATGCAAGATATATATCTTAAATAATTGTTAGATATGATGAAAAGGTCAAGTAAAGGATGCAAACTGCAAAGTCTTTCTTACCAAGATAAACTGCAAGGAGCACATATTTATTTCATCCGTGATTAGCATCCCCATGCAAATGCAAAAGCAAAACCATTAAAGAAAGGATTAAATAAGACTATCAGTATATATCAGACGACCACAAGCTTTAAAGGAGGAATATTATAGTAATTTTTTATTGCCTGCATGCTCATATATATGTTAATGGTGGAATAACAATTATTAGTAATATATATATAATGATATAAATTAATTAAGCTAGCTTATACCTTGTCTCCCCTTCCTTGTCTGGCCTTCTTTCTTGCAACTATTGTCCCACAGATGTGCTTCATACCTTCCTGTCCATCTATGCCTATCAAAAAACAAACAAAAAATTAAAGCAAAATTAAAGTTGCTATATATATACCCCAGCTGTTTCAAAAGGAAACAATAAAGTTCAACCGGAAATAGTAATCTCATCTCATACTCTATCTACCACAACATTACATGAAATGAGAAAGATGAGCTCTGATTGATTTAGTTTCCCATACCTTGTAACACCTCTGTACTGAGAGGTTCTCTGACCAAAGGTGTCAATAGACTTCCTATGCACCGGTTGCTTCTGGCTCCCCTTGTCACTTCCCCTCTTTCTACTTCCATCTACTGCCATGTTGTATTCACTTCCCGTAGATTGACTTACACCGTTTTGCATGGCAGTGACGCAGCTCGACTGAGAACCAGAACTCATGGAGAGGCTTAGTGAGTGCAAATCACCATAACCCACGGAACCCCAGTTCTTGTAAGTCGACATCACCTCATTCGCACCAATCGGTTCTTCGACAAGAGAGGTATGGTACATCTCAGGAGGTGCGAGCATGGTGCAAACCCCCTCTTGCAATGGCTGGAAATATTGGACATGGTGGTGGTGTTCTGGTCCTCCATGCTGCTCACTATAATACATGCTATCTAGACTAAGTGCCATGGCTTCTCTTTCATTGGCCCCACCGTACTGATTGTGGGTCCCTCCCAAGAAATCTTCTAGCTTCGGTGATGGCGATGGCACCATCCCTTAAAAAAAGAGTGGAACAAATGGATAACAACGACTTTTTTGTTTTTGTTTTTGTTTTGAAGCTAAAAACAGAACATAATGAAAAATCATTAATACAAACCTTGTTCTTGATCAGGTCTGGAGAGAGCCTCCATGATGCAAAGAGACCCGTCGGATTTGAGAGGCATGGAAGAGATGTGGGAATAGTAGGTTGCATTCGCGTCTCCAAAGCCATAGCAGAGAGAAGGGGTAACCGAAGAGCTGTATGGCAAGAATGAAGGAGGAGGTGAGGAGAGAGAGGTGTTGATGGATTGGTGGGTTTGTGCGTGAGAGTGTGCGTGGTGGGTTTGATCGTTGGTTTGGTTGGCTTCCATTGATGTCATTTGAGGAGAGAGAGAGAAACCCAACCAATTGTTGTTGGTGTTATTATTAGCACTGATAGACTTCATCTTCTACTAATGTGAGATTGAACAGAGGTGAGAGAGGAGCGTATCAATCAATCATTGGAGAGTACAAGAGCTAATGATGCACAACACAAGCACCATTGTTGTATTCTTTCTCTCTCCTTGCCTTTGGGTTTTGTGTTCAAACTTCAAACTTCAAACTTCAAACTTCAACCCCTTGGTATGTTGTTGGGCAGAGAAAGAGAGAAGAACACAGAGGAAAAACACCAGAGAGAATGAGAATGAGTGAGTGTGTATGCGAGTGTGTGTGTTTGTCCCTTTAAACTAAGCAAAAAGAATGAGTTCCCCCAGAGAAATGCTGGATATAATGCCTCCTATGGGGATCTGTGTACTGAGAAAGACATCCATCCCTCTTCTCTCAGAAACACACACATATTCTCTCTCTTTCTCTCTCTTCTTACTTAAGCATGCATGTTTTCCCTTTTTTTTTTTTGTTAAAACCACCTTAAACCTTAATAATTAAAGCACTACTGAGATTAGAAAAAGGTCTCTCCTTGTCATCTTTTGTGTTAAGTCAATACATAAATAATTGGTTAAGAATCTCAACTTAGTAAAATAATAACTCTAGCTTGGAAGTTGGAACCTAAATTGATTTTATATTTTAAATCTTTTTACATTTGATATCAGTAAATAATGCAGTTTTGTAATGTTGCAGATGCATGAATATGGATGAATAGAACCATGTTTATCTTGACAACTTTCTAGAGCCTCATTTTTGTTTTTCTTTTCTATAATTTTTTAAGAGGGGTCTGATAGGGGCAAGAACACTGCATAAGTAGTCACTTCACAACAGTTCTAGCTCTGTACAGCCTACAATGCAAACTGAAAAAGGATCTAAATTTAAGTCCATCTTGTGTTTCCACTGTTTAGTGTTTATTTATTATGTCTCAAAGCCAAAGGCCCACCCCTTGAGTCTCAAGCACCTTTTGTTTATTTAAAACACTTTTGTGTTTCTTTCTCATCTCCTATCTATCATATATGGATATTTTTTATCTGGAGTAAAAAACACTAGAGAAACTATATGTTACAGAATCTTGCAAGTTTGTTTCGGTCAAGTTTTTTGCCTTTTCTTTTCTGTGTTTATATCTAGTCAGGTGATAGTGTAAGATTTGAACTCTGATATTTTAAGGGCAGTAGATATTTGTGTAAAAAAATGTTCCTGGAGGCATTTAAGGGGGAAAAGACATGCAAGATGGCCCAAGGTATGGAAGGAAACTATTTATTACGGGAGGATATTTATTAACCATCATAAATAGGAACATAAATAAAGAGGTACAAAGGTTGAAAAAGGAATTCTCTGGTAATAAAATTTTAGGAGATTGCCATGGCAACAAAGAAAAATTTGAATGCAGTCAAACAGCTGCAGACAAAAAAGAAAGAGGTGGGTCAAGAGGAGATGTGCTCCCTCCTTAGGTTCCATGAATGATGTGTAAGCAAGTTGCCAAATGCAAACAGAGATATTAAATAAAAATAATATGTTGATACTGTGTACATTTATCTCTTTCTACTTCATACCCTAGATGCCAAAAAAAAAATTATTTTTTCTTATTTATATCTGAGGTTTTTTTTTTTAAATAGAATTACTCTAAACTAAATCAACGGAACAAGCCTCTGGATTTGGGTTTTTCGAAATCTAGCCTCCACCGATCCTAGGGACCGGTGTAGCCAAAAAAACCCAACCTACACCGATCCTGGGGATCGGTGGAGCCTGTTTTGCACCATATGGGTGCAGCCTGCACCTCTTGCCACATAAAATCCCATCTTTAGCTCCACCGATCCCTAGGACCGGTGGAGGCTTGATCTCCAAAATTCGAACCCGAGGTAAATGCAGTTCATCATAATGTTAGTTACCCGGTAGAATCAGATATATTTGTCGTATATAACTTGAATTCAAGCTACATATAGCTAAAGATCTCCAAAAATATTGCTAGTTATATAAATTAATTGATACAAATGTTGCTAGCTACACCGATCCACAGGACCGGTGGAGGCATTTTTGAAGCTCCACCGATCCACAGGATCGGTGTAGGCTTATTTCGTGTGGCCTTCCGTGTAAGAGACTGTGGCCAGTGCAAAACATGCTGCACCGGTCCTAGGGACCGGTGTAGGTTGCGTTTTTTCTGCTCCACCGATCCTAGGGATCGGTGGAGGCTAGATTTCTAAATTCCCAGCCCCGAAGGCTTGTTCCGTTCATTTGGTTTACATGAATTCTATTTAAAAAAAAAAACCTATATCTGATACCCATAATCTCTATCATTTTTTTATTCCTTGTTGGAGGGACACATTACATTCAAAATAATTTATTTGAGAATTTAATAAGGCGTAAACGGTATATTATATTTTTATAATTTGAAAAAAATGTGGATATATATTCAATCAATTATACACGTCATGTGTTAAACGAGCCATTTCAAAAATTAACAATTGAATTTTTACTATTTATTACTTGGTCGATATACAAAACAATTTATAAATTGCCTTAAATTTCATATATGGCCCATCCCGACATTTTTATTAATATCCAAAATTAAATACAAATTATTAATTATACCCAGCTTAGCTGGTTATTTTAAAGATGCCCAAACCGGTTAAAAAATAGCCGGTCGAAATTAAAATTAGAACCAGCCATTTTTTGGCCAATTGGGAATATTTTTTTTCAGACCCTATAAATACCCCTTTTTCTCTCTCCTCTCTCTCACAACTCACTCAAAATCACAAAAGAAAAAGAGAGAAAGAGAAGGCAATTTTTGAGGCGAAAATGGTAATTTCAGAGGTGATTTTCCGGGTGACAATATGATGAACAGTAGCAACCGATGTAGATCGTCCCATCGTGGCGTATCGAGAGGAGGGTCAATTAGTGGTCGAGGTAAAAATGAGGGGAAAAAAACTATCAAGTATGCCGTGATAAAAATAACTGTCAAGTATGTTTGATGGAAGAATTTCTTAGACGACCTATTCGATATGAAATTTCAGACGATGACTTTGTGGAAAACCTCTATGGCTACGGTTTGAAACAAAAAAAGATTGATCTAGAACCTCCAACATCGGACGATGAGTTTGTTCTGTGTACTTATACTGGTAGGGCTAGCACTTCGTATGTAGTCACTGATTCCAGATATGGCAACAACGTACGAGGAGTTTGTTCCCTGTACTTTCAAGGCTCGTTCTAAGAAGTAGTATTATTAGATTTTAAAATTTGAATGCATTTGAGTTTGATGCATTTTATTTGGATGTAGACTTGATGTTTCTCTACATTTTCTTTAAAAGAACCAAATTTTTGGTTTAGTAGAAATTCCAGAATTAATTTTTGAATATGGTAAAAAATAGTAAGGTTATAAAAACTAACATTCAATTAACTCATAACTTAGTCTAAATAAAATCCACACAAATTGCAAATAAAATAGTTCTCAAAACTGCATCTAAATAAACAAGTTCACAACCTCTATACAAACATCATTTTAAATCGCCTATTACTACGCCTAAACGGTATTATGAGAAACCGACCAGTTTCAGAAGATGGCCTACCAGATGGCTCTGCTTGGCTTTCAGATTCCCCTGCTTGGCTTCTAGATGCCCTTGTACGCCTACCAGTTGACCTCCTTGGTTGGCTCCCAGTTGGCTCTCCTTGCACCCCAACCGCCTCTCCTCCCGAGGCAACTTTCTCTCCCATTGCTTCTGTAAACATAGCAGATGCATCTAAACGGCTTGTAGCTGTGCTACGCCATGACTCTTGTGACATAGTTTCCTATGCGATAACTCGCTCATTTTCTGCTGCATTTGTTACTTAGTAAGCTAGTCAAAATTAGAATGAAATATAATTTTTGATAAATGTTACATACCTCTTATATTTCTGTTAGTAGTGGAATGGCGAGCCTGATGCCCCCTTTGCCTACCTTGCATTTCGTCCATGGTCATTACATGACGGGTGTGTTTTCTCCTCCCAACCATAATCCAAGCCTTGCTAGGAAGAATTCTAGAAAACTGGTAAACTGACCATTCGCCCATACTGCCACGAGACTGTATGGTTCTGGTTGTGATATATAATTTGGTACAACCAAATTTTGGCCAGAACTTGCAACCCCTGACTCTATCGGAACTCTCTTGGCGTAGATTTCTATGATAAAATTTCCAGTGGCCTTTAACCGCCTGTACAAGCCTCTCTATGCAGCATCACTTAATATCGGAGTTCTGGTATAGGTTGGGGGGTGTTCCAGCGTTCACTCGGGTTGCCAATTCTAAGTTCCACCTTTCTGGGTTATAACCAGTGTATTCGTAAATCATAGACTCCAAGTCCCAAATTGAGGTATCATCATCAACCATGATTGAATTAATTGCCTCTTTGGAGTAATAAACCCATATATATTAGTCAAAAATTTCCCACCACAGTGTAATGAAATTATCATTGACATGGCCAACAAACTACATTTGGTAAATAGTAAACAGTTGTCAGATTACTAATTTAAATGTATAGGTTGCTGGAAAAAAATAAAAAAAATTAATTAAAAAAAAAAACCTGAAAATCGCATTCTCTTTCTCTTTCTCTTTCTCTTCCTCTTCTGTGATTTTGAGTGAGTTGTAAAAGGAAGGAGAGAGATAGAGAGGTATTTATAGGGTCTGAAACAGAAAACAAAAATATATTCTCAACCGGCCATTTCTTGGCCGGTTCTAGTTTTAATTTCAACCGGTCAAAAAATGGCCAGTTCTAATTTTAATCCTGGCTGGTCATTTTTTGGCCAGTTTGGACATTTTTAGAAATACCCAGCTAAGTTGGATATAATAATAATTTGTATTTAAATTTGAATATTATCAAAAATGTCGGTGGTCCATCCAAAGTATAAAACATCTCTGTGATTTTATCTTTTGATTCTGGCAGGTGTTATGCTAGTTGTTGCCGTTGTCAGAATATTTGTTTCCTTCCCCAAAAGGATGAGAGTTCAATTTTAACTAGGTTTTTTTTTTATCGAGTTTTGTCAATTCACTTGGTTTTATCTGATCCAATCACTCAAATTAATTCCTCATTTGATGGATTCACCATCTCAATTTTAAAGTATAAAGTAACCGAAAATTATAAACTTACTACATAAAATATTAACTTCTGATTTATTTCAGTAATAACTAAAAATTATGCGTGGTAATCAGCTTTTGATCTAATAACAAAGACAATATTTTTTGTGTAATTCAGATGGAATTCCTTGTGGATATTAAAATAGTTAGGTGATTTGATTCCCAATTGACTAAAAAACTATTAAGCTACACATGAAAGATTTAACCTTGTTATTTCTTATAATTCAAGTTATAAATTGTAAATAAAATTCTCAAAATATATATAGTTAAACAGAATACCTTTCGATAATTGACGTTATAAATAATCAGTTTGAGAGAACTAGTCTTTGATCTAGTAACTAAAGATAACACCCTCTGAGTGAGAGGTCACGAATTCAAAAAACGGATATATATATATATATATAAATATATATATAGAGAGAGGTTGGCTAAGATCAAATTGGTATGACTAATGCCTTAGTGCTACCAATTAGTTTTTGCGATTTTAAAGTTCAAATAGTTGATCTGAAGTGTTCAACATATTCTCCATATTAAAATGTGATTGGAGACCAAATTTTACATTTTTTTTTAATTTTTTTACTATATTTTATGGATTTTTGAAAATCACTATTTTTCATAATAAAAAATTAAATAAATAAAATCTGAAAAACAGTGATTTTCAAAAATTCATGAAAAATAGTAAAATTTGGTCTCCAAGTACATTTTAATATGGAGAACCCGTTGAGCACTTCAAATTGACTATTTGAACTTTGAAAATTACAAAAACAAATTGATAGTACGAAAGTCTTGGTCATACCACATTAATCTTAGCCAACCTCTATATATATATATATATATATATATATATGAGGTTTTTTATGGACATTAAATATAAGTTGGTTGGCTAAGTTTCCGTCTTTCTTTCAAAAGAAAAATGATCAGTTTGAAATACTATAGATGAATGTATTCAGTTGCTTGAGGTTTAGGATTCATAATTTATGTAGTCTGAATCTAAAAACAAAAATAATTAACTTATTTAAAAAATGAAATTAGTGAATAAAATAAATAAATAAAAGGCAAATGGAGGGTAAACTTGAGGCATGTTGAGAAATAGAATGGAGTTATATGGAATTAAAGATCCAAACAAATTCAAATCTCAATTCATGCAAGCCAGCAATTTCCATTCATTAATAGGGTTTCAGGTGATCTGCGTACCTCTCACCTCTCACCTCTCAGAAATTGCAATTTGTTTCTAGTGAAGCTGCATGTAAGTTAAACATTTTTATTCTAAATTTTTTAATATTATTGTGGCAATATATAGGAAAAAGAAAAGGATGGAATGCTAGTCCTGATTATGAGGTCATTTTGGGAAAGCCAAAAGAAGCACTAACATCACAAAAGTGACATTAAACAAAAGCTGTTGTTTTTCCCTTGACAACCTACAACGGATAGATATTTTCCAGATTTTACAGATGCACACAAGCTAAGTTCACCGATATTTGGGTAGTAGAATAATAAGCGTGTATTTCCCCTTTCAATTGTTTTTTTTTTTAAATCAGTGGCTTTAATGTCCATATATAATTTGATTGATAAAAAAATTGCGGTACGGCCTAGATAAACATCAAAACTTGTATTTTACATAGAGAACGGAGTAGGTCCGATGCCCATCGGACCAACTTTTAGGTTGAACGAGCATGATGAACGTCCGATCTAATTTAAGATTTGTGTCCATGAAAATTGAAACAAACACGCACGATGTTTAAAGCGTTATGCACGAACTTAAAGCAAATTGACGGTGATTAAACTCATCGAACTATAGTAGGTCCGATGCCCATCAGACCTACTCTCAAGTGTTTTACATGATTGAGAAGGATAAGAAACATGAACTCTAGAGGCTTTCTATCTATTGTTTAACTCTATTGTAAGCTATAATATCTTGATTGTATTTGTCACCACCAACTATTTTATGAAAATCCGATAACCTAAACTAGTAAAAATTATTTATAACTTAATACACTATTCCTCTGAATCGACACACCAATCAAAAATGCACGATAGGATCGAGCGCTTATGATTTGAACGTAAGTTGAAATTAGAGTTTTAAAAATATTTAAAAGTAGTAGTCTCAATTTGAGTCATCAATTATACATTATTTATTAAAAAAATTGTACTTAGAGATCAAATTTTATATTTTGTTTGCAAGTACATTTTTAAATGAAGATTATATTGAAAAGTTCATATCGATAATTTGGAATTTAAAAATGAAAATATGAGTTCATAGTGGTCAGGATGCTGTGTAACATGCATTTATCATAGCCTCACTCGTAATTTTCAAATTTATATTAAGTGCAAAAGTGCATGTCCAAACTAATTGATAATACATTTACGCTTAACTAGAAATGTGAAGCAAGTGACAAATTTGTACTCCCTTGTTAGTGATTGCCTCAATAATGCAAGACAGACCTTTTTAGTTAGTCGGCAAGTGAAGAATTAAACATTTAAACCAACCAACATATATAAATAGAGGGTGGATTGGTTTCATTTTATTGTACTAAAATGGAGATAATAGATCATTTCATGATTCAGTGTTGTATGATATATATTATTTCATGATTCAGTGCTGTATGATTGATATTATTTGGAGATGGTATTTATATTACAGTAGAGAACTACACTGGAATTGACACTCAGACTGTGCTTCAGAGGAGGTGAAATATCGTTTATTAAAGGGAAGGGAAGAGAGCGGAGAGGAAATTCTAGCAGATCGGATCTGACCGAGTCGATCATTCGCTTGCTTCAGAAGAAGAAAATCGAAGAGGGAGCGGAGGGGAGACAGGCTGAGTTCGCTGTACAAAATCTCTGAGATTTGTTACCCTCAAATCGGAGTATAGAGGGAGTGAAATTAGTGTTGATCCCTCACTTCCCTGCCTTTCCCTCCTCCTTCCTCTACGCCATTGTTTCTGGAGCACAGTCTCAAGAGGAGACAAGGGGACTAATAATTACTATCAAATAAATACAATAAAATTAATATATAAAAAATTTAATGGATGATTATGAAAAAGAAAGTACTTAATTTTTAACATTAAATTAGATAGTCCCCACACATCAATGAATATTTATCAGTGAAAAATTAATTAATTTTAGTTATATAATCAAATTTGATAACAAATAATGATTAAAAAATGAGTGATTTTGACTTGGTATATTTTGGAGGTCTCAAAATTTGATCATCTCATCATCTGTATTTATTATTGATATATATTTTTAGGAACATAAGACATTGTATTATGGTTAATTACAAAATATATAATAAAACTTATGTGGAGTGCCGACTGGCATGAGGCCCCACATCGACGTGGCGAATCATAAGGGGGGGCCATTACAATAAACTAGCTCCCTCCTTAAAAAAAAAAAAAGAAAAGAAAAAGAAAAAAAAAATCATCATAACAAACTGAGAGAAGCAGAATCTCCCCTTGATTAAAGTAATGATGAGAAGAGGCAGCAACTAAAACCCAGGCAATCACTTTTGCATGCAAGTGCTGCCTCCCAGCCAAGAGGCAAATAAAATTCTCTACTCCTCAGTTCTCAGGAGTCATGCCAATGCTTTTCTTTTCCTTTATCTATTCTCTTTCACGAGTCACTTTCATGCTCTGGTTCGTTTTAACTTGAGGGCATTTGCTGCGACTGTGACCACTTTTCTATAACTCAAACAAAATTTTGCCAAAATTTGAGGAAAGGCAAATGGAGAAGTATGGTAGCAAGTACCCAAGAATGGCAATATTGTTAGGTTCTAACAAAAAACACAACACATCTCAAAAAAAACCCAAGAATGGCAATATTGCCTACGGGCTTCATCTCAAAAAAAAAAAAAAAAAACACAACACATTTGGAAGATTCTTCAATAAATATGCTCACTATTATATTTTTTATGAGAACGGAGCAGGTCCGATGCCCATCGGACCTACTTTTAGGTTCAACGAGCATGATAAACAGTCCGATCTAATTTAAAATTTGTGTGCACAAACATTGAAACAAACACGCACGATTTTTAAAGCATTCTGCACGAATCTTAAAGCAAATCGACGGTGATTAAACCCATCGAACCAGAGTAGGTCCGATGCTCATTGGACCTACTCCCAAGAAAATTTTTATTTGTTCAGCGTTCTATTATTATTTCTTTGTACGAAACTTGGAACTACATTATTTCAGCTTGTTTGAGTTCTGGCTATATATAAAATCTGATTATATATATATATATATATATATATATATATATATATATATATATATATAATATTTAAAAGACAATGCTTTGATGTACGGAGAATCAATCATCTATTATTGGCATCCCCACAACATAATTTTAAAATCATTTTCATGTCCTTCATGTGGGGTTGGATTTCGGATTTCGTTCCCTCCTTTTCTATGCTAAATTATCTTTCTTAAAATAAAAAATAGTGTTCAGACAAAGCATATATAACAAACAAGGGATCGGACAAACCAGAGAAATTAATTAATGTTACGAAAAGGAACAAAAGAAAGAAAGGAAATATTGGTTCAAATGTTTGTCATATACATGGGGGGGGGGAGGGGACCTCTAAAGTTGCACGTGAAGTAGACCGATCGATTACTGTCTGAACCGAGTGAGTACATGCTCGCTGGTGCTCGTGCATGCTCCGCTCCGCTACGCGCGGGCTACAGTAACCAGCTTCTGAATAGCCTTCATGTGCTACTAATTGGTAGTTTGGTACTATGTGAGATGAATGTGTGTGGCAATGTGCAATCTGTGAAAAACTGAAAACGAATGGTATTGGTTTGTGTTCTGGGCCGACCTAATTATTAACATGTGTTTTTTGGTACGTAAATTTATATAGTTCGCTAAGTCGCTATCGCGTTATGTTTGTTATACTATTTAACTCTCTATGATACCCTAAGAATTATTTTAATATTATATTTTCGAAATAAGTGAATATTGATCCGTACTCTAATCAATAAGTCCAAATAGTGGATATGAACCGTTTTACATTCTCATATTATGAAAATATATTTGTAGATCAAATTTTATATTATTTTAAAAAATATTAATTTCTTTTAAATAGGTAAAAGATAACCGTATCTAATAATTTTAGACCATCCAAAAATAGTGATTTTCTATTTATCTAAGAAATTAGTATAAAAAAATCTAAATGATATAAAATTTTATTTACAAGTACATTATCATATCGGATTATATATGTTGAACGGTCCAGATTAATTGTTTGAACTTTGCAAACGAAGTTATTGATCTATGATGAAGTCCAAACATATAGCGAAAATCACTATCTTTTCTTCTGAAAAATGGCGAAAAACGAATGTAAAGTAGACATTTTTCCGATTTATTTACCGCAAATATGTTTTAGGTGTTTTTGGCATGTTTTTGAGAAAGTTACGTATTTAGGACAAAAACAGAGCAAAAGTGTCATATTTAGGCGATTTCTGAATAAGATGTCAAAATGGAACACTACATGAGCATTCAACACCTCACACGAAGTACACAACATTCGAAATGGCAACAATACAAGAAAATCTGCTAAGTTAGGAAGCCGTGCGGCCTCCTCTATGCCGCACGATCCTTGAACTGTCCTCTAAATAGACGATTTCTTAATGGGCCTTCCAGAAAAGCGCGAATTCCTGATGGGTCTTCCAGAAAAACGCTTTTGCTTCAGAACCAAGCTATTATAGCTATTTTTGGCTTCATCTATTTGGATTCATCTATCCAAACTTTGAGTGTACTCCAAGTTTGCACCACATCCACTTCACTACTCAATCTCTCATTTTAGAAAGATTATAAATACCCCTCTTGTAATAGAATTTGGTGTGCGTGTTTAATTGTATTAAGTTTATCGAATCGAGACTAGCAATTCTTATTGCCAGGTTAGGTTAGAGAGTTACTTAGAGAGAGAAGGGTAGCCATCGGAAGCTAAGCAGGAGAAGAATGCGTCCTCAAAGGAGGCAGATGTTCTTCCATCTTCAATTGGGTTGTAATTTATGTTCTCCTTATTTTATTTCGTTTATGTTGACATGGCCATGAGAAGCTAAACTTCTCATCTCTAGGGGAGGGTTGTACTTTAATTCTTAATTATGTTTTAGTATATGTTTATGTTTTGTTTATGATGATTTGAGTTTCTTTTATTATTTTAATTCATTTTTATTATGTCCTGGCATACATAGTTCTGTCTACTATATGCCAATGACTCTCCACATACCAATAGGTGTTAAGTCGTTGCATCATTGTGTGAAAATGATAATGCATGTAAGTACTCCAAACACTTCGGCTAACGAGGCTTGGCAGCGGTTCAAAGACTATGGTTAGAACCCAATGGGCACCCTTGCCAGGATACATAAATTGTACATTTAGATTATATTAGGAAGCACTTAGATTAAGTAGGATCTTTGGGATATTTGAACTACCGGGTAGTATAGGGAAAGAATATAATTGCATACCTAAAATACTTCAGTCTTGGTAGCTCAAAAACCAATCGCAAGATCAGAAAACATTTCAAATAGCATAAACAAATACCCAGCATGCCCTGAGGGTAGTGACAGTGCCGCATGCGGGGTAGCTGTGGGACAATCTAGGTCGCATGCGACAGTGACAGTGTCGCATGCGACGTAGAGAGACATCGAAATTTATACTTTGCATAATTAAGAATGATAGAACATGAACCCTAGAGGCTCTCTATTTACTGTTTAACCTCAACCTTGACTGAATTAGCACCACCGCATCAAACTTTTAAAAACCCCCCGATAACCTAGATTAGTGGAAAGTGTTTAAAATCTAATACACTATCTCTGTGGATCGACACCCCAATCATACCACACAGTAGGATCACGCGCTTGTGATCAGAACGTAAGTAGAAATTTAGGTTTATAAATCTTTAAAAGTAGTAGTACCATTTTGGTCCATTCTTATTTCTGCATAATATTATGTACACTTATTTAATAATTTTCGCTTAATCCACAATTAGGGTATTCATCGGTTCGGTTCTGTCCAAAACGAATTAAAATAGACAAATTAAAGTTTTATTCGGTTTTCAAAAATCACACTGAACCGAACCAAAATATAATAAGAACCAAACTGAACAAACCAAAGTAAATTTCAGTTTGTTTGAACCGAAATAGAATAAGAACTGACAAACAAATCAAAGTAAATTTCGATTTGTTCTATTGAACTGAAATGGATATTAATTATGAAAAGAAACATTTCTTTGTTAATTTTTTGAAATTTTTTAAAGATGGATTTTAAAATTTTGTTTAGTTTAACCAACTTTAAACTGAACCAAGTAATATACATTATGTCATTGTTTTTGAATTTTCTATAAATGTTTTGTTCGGATGGGAAATGTATTTCGAATTTTTATTAACCGGTTTTAAAATTTCTAAATCAAAGTGAACCGAACTGTTAAATCGATTTTAAAAAATAAACCGAACTGATCCATTTAACCAAAAAAACCGAACTGTTTAAACATAACTCTCTCGGTTCTGGACCCAATGAACACCCCATATCCACAATTAAACTCTAAACAATATTTCCAACTTTTTTTATAGTTGTAGAATTTTCCTCTTAGATCTTGCATGATTCACCTGTAATCGTCATAACAACTATAAGTTAAGTACATTATATATCTCTTCCTATAATCACTTTTCAATGATAACCTTTTTAAACTAGCCTAAAATGTAATTTCAAAGCAATGATGGGTTTAATATTTGAAAGTTTGTCAATCAACTTGACCACTTATTCGTAATATATAATGTAAAAGGTTACAATGTCGTATGAAGTATGAATTATATCTCAAATAAACAATTCATCAGTAATTATTTTTATTTACTTTTGTGATGGCACAATTGGACCACTTTATAGTCTTATAGAGCTATACATAGAGTAGAACTACGGTGTGACGTGCTCACCAACGGATTTGGTGAGCACACCTCCAAAAAACGCATTTTTAAAGTTCAAATAGTCGATTCGAACCTTCCAACATGTTCTTCATATTAATATGTGCTTGGAGACCAAATTTTACATTTTTTGGAAATTTTTTACTATTTTTTTAGAATTTTTGAAAATCATCAGCTTTTCATTAAATAAAAAAAAAATTCAAAAAACACTGATTTTCAAAAATTCTAAAAAAATAGTAAAAAATTTTCAAAAAATGTAAAATTTGGTCTCCAAGCACATATTAATATGAAGAACACGTTGGAAGGTTCGAATCGACTATTTGAACTTTGAAAATGCATTTTTTGGAGGTGTGCTCACCAAACCCGTTGGTGAGCACGTCACACCGTAGTTCTACTCCTATACATATATCAATTGACAATTATACTCAATTAACCACTTTATATTATCTCCAGTATTAAGCACGTAGATGTTTTGATCCGTCAACAACTTTGATTAAAAGATGAAATATTAGATTGAATATCAACTTTCCGATCAATTATTCTGATTTTATACATCTTTTTAATGTTTTTTTTTATACGTGTAGAAGCCTAAATTTAATTAGATACGTACTCGCTACATGCAAATTGTGTCATTTTTTTATAAGTCATGTTTTCTTTCCATTTTTTAGTTGTTATTTAAAAAAAATTGTATTGATTGATCATATCTTTATTTTTTTTTTTATTTTTTTATATCATTTGAGAAATGTTTTTTGTCATTTGATATATTATTTTGTATGAGATCTGTTTTATGAAAATATGTCAAAAAGAAAAAAAAAACAAACATGTCATTTAATATGTAATTTAAGATTTGTTACTTATTAGTTTGAGTAATTTTTTTATGTGATCTTATAATATGTTATGTTGCAACACACACAATATTAGTTTTTTTTTATTATAATTTATGGAGTCAGAGTGCGTGCTGGAATTAAAGAGTGTTGTAATTTGTTAATATATATATATATGTTATGCATTAAGAGTTTGAATTTGTTACAATACTTGTAGTAGAAATTACTATATATAATATTTTGTATAGTTGCCTTTATTCGAGAGGGTAGTTCCATCTTTATATTCCTGCAATATTATTAATGTCAACATGTTCTTGATGTTTGATATGATTTTTTTGTATCGAAAATGTAACTTAAATATGGTTAGAAATACATTTATATGAAAAATTTATAAATTTTGAAAGTAATATAATACAAGTTGATTTTAATACATTATTTCTCGTCGTTTGTAAACAATTAACAAATTGTTAGAGTTAAGCACATAAAAAAAACTTAGTGAATTTAAAGATATTCTGGTTCTACTAAAATAAAAAAATATATTTTCAAAAATTATCTTTGGATCATAAAAATATGGGTTGACAAGAAAAAAAAAACTATTTTGGAAAAAAAAAAGAATTTCATAAAAGAAACAAGTCAATGACAAAAGAAAACGAATGCATGTCTAGTTTTTCAGTTTCATCATTTATGAATCATAATTTTCCCAAAATTGCATGGCATCTACTCTCTGTCACCTAAGTGAGAGTGACATGTTAGACCTCATGGATTCAGTATATTTTGCAAGGACCAACCTTACATTTAAATATTTGGATTCCAGAGTTCATGCATCCATTGTATGATTGTATCTACCTTGTACAATACTAATTTTCTATTGGAATTATCAGTTATGATAGACCATGTTCATACTTTGAAGAAGTCTATAAAGTGCAGCTAGACATGACAATACATGAAGCTCACCCATTATGCCAAGTTAAAGGCTATGTTATCACTAGAGATGAAAAATATGGAAAAGAATTTATAGTGTGTATAAAACAAAAGAGATAAGCAGACAAGACTCAAGAGCCACTAACATCATGTCATGTCATGCATGGTTGCATTTGCATGCATATATTCATTCGGTGGAAAATACTATATTACCCTAAACTAAGGTCTTAATTAAGGAAACATTGTACTAATAAATTTATGTTATTAGGCCTTGCACTCTATTTCCTTTATCTTACTTGTATTTAAATCAAACAACTACAATAATGTTGAGAAGAAAAATAATTTCCGGATTTAAGAGATCTTTATATTGTGTGTATTGATAACTCTTTATTTTTATTCTGTCAATAACCCTCTTTAATTGTTAATAATTTTTTTGAGAATTAATATTTAGTTTAGTAGCAAACAGAGATAGAGTTAGACTTTCGAATTATGAGAATCAACACACAATTTTTCCACTGGCATAACTTTTTTTTGTTTGTTTTTGTTGGGTTTTTCGACCACAAATTAATGGGGTTCAAATTCACCCGCTATAGCAGAACATGATTGCGATCAAATGAAAACTCATTCCATCTCAATCGAATACAACACAGTATAATCGCTGAAGCATGATGCGTTATTATATATGATAATGAGAGTCAATTATAACAAAATTTCATGCTAGAATGAGATCAATTTTACGGTACCCAGAATATTTTACTTTAAATTATATATAAAATCATACATAAATAAATAAAAAATATTAAAATTGAGAGTTAATTAACCCTCATTCATATTGAATGGATCCGATTCAGATAGCAAAAATATTGTTCTTTACATGAGAGGTCGCATATTGAAATCCGAATATAGTTCTCTTGTAAATATTAAATAATTAGTGTCTTAACATCTAATCTTTACTAACTAAAAATATACACTAAAATTTTCATTAAAATTCAGGAAATAATAAATGCATCTTTATAACCAAATTTTGAAGGTGACAAAGGTAAATATGAAAATAATAGTAAATGAGAAGAAAAGAAAATGGAACAGAGGTAGATCACGAGAAGAGCAGAGCAGAGGGGAGCTGTATTAAGCTGAAATAGTAGATGTCCTTTTAGGCTCTTTTCTCTTTGACTCTGTTGTGCAGCAGTTATAACCTCTGAGCACACCATACACCAACACACACACACACATATACACCACAAATAATAGCACCAATTCTATATTTGGTGCGAGACGCATGCAAGAAAGAAGAGAAGAAAGAACCATAAGAAGTAAAAGAAGGTCCGATATACAAACCTAATTGTCGTAGGCCCAGCTCTAGCACAGCATCACCTCATGTTGCATTCATGATTCTCATGTGCTAGCTTTATTGTGTTTTCTTTTTTCTTTCTATTTGATACAAAATGTGCTATGTTTATGCTTCATGCAACCTCCTCGTCCCCTCTATAGTTTAATGAGGTCAATTTAATTAGGTCCGATGCCCATCGGATTCAAAGTGAGTTCGATGGGCTCGATGACCGTCCGATCTGCTTTAAGATTTGTCCGCAACTTTCACATATGCTTTAAAATTCGTGCGCACGAATCTTAAAGCAGATTCGACGGTTCAGAAACTCATCGGACCCAAATTTGAGTCCGATGGACATCGGACCCAAGCTGCTCTCCAGTTTAATACATAAATAATTGGAGAATTAGGTTTTTTCTTCTTCACAATTTTAAGGTTTCCTTTCAATTTTGTGGCCTAATTACTGAATTAAACGATCGTGCAATTTCTTTTTCTTGCGAGCTCTACATAATATCTTAGCGTGTACTTAAATAAGTAAAATAGTGATAATTTAAGTGCTTAAAGAACTTTAATGTATCAGATGAAGTATTTTAGGGTACTTAAAATTCCTAATTTTTTAACTCATTATTTTACTTCAATTGATTCAAATTTGAGTTTGATGGTCGTTTTATGCTTTTAATAAAGGTAAAAAGGGTATTTTATAAATTTAGAATGAGTTTTGATATAAAAGACAATAAAATAGGTAAATTTGTCAGTTTTGAAGTTTAGAGGGTGAAATACGTAATTTCAAAATTAAGAGGGGAAAATACGTAATTTTTGAAGTTTTTGAGGGTATACATGAAATTCCCCATAAGTTCAAATCAATATTTTTTATTGTAATTAAACTTCTTCACTTACTCGTTATTTTTTTTTATCAAGCGCCAACGGTTTAAATTAATTTAGTATCTAGTGCGCTTTTTACATTACTATCAAATGCAGATTAAAGAGTTCAGATACCATGTTAGCAAGTGAGTAAAGATAGCTAGATAGATAGATAGATATATATATATATAATATATATAGATATCTATTATATTATATATATATATATATATATATATATATATATAATATCATATATATATATATAGATATATACATATACATATATATATCTATAGATATATATACATATATCTATATATATATACTCTATAGATATATATATATATTATGTATATTCTATGATATATTATGTATATATATGTATATATATAGATATATATATATATATATATATATATATATTAGAGTGTGGCTAAATTGCTGCTGGCAGCATTTCAGCCAAGTGCTGCCGGGGCTATGATTATGTGATGTTCAAACAATAAATTCAAATAGTTAGATGTTTAATCTATATTAAAATCTACTTGGAGACCAAATTTTATAGTTTTTTTGAATTTTTTTACTATTATTAAGCTGGTTTGAAAATCGCTATTTTCAGTAAATTTCTGCAGCATTGAAAACAGCGGTTTTCAAACCAGCTTAATAAATAGTAAAAAAATTCAAAAAATATAAAATTTGGTCACAAGTAGATTTTAATATAGATTGAACATCTAACGGTTTAAATTTGTTGTTTGAACATCACATAATCAAATAAAGTCCCGGCAGCATTTCAGCCAAATGCTGCCAGCAACAATTTAGCCACATCTATATATATATATATATATTATATATATATATATTATATATATATATATAATATATATATGACTTCCCAAATTAAATATCAGAATTGCACAGCTCTAATGAGTTCCCAAAATTGATAGTTTTCTGTCAAGATTTTGTTGTGAAAACAATGATTCTTTGTTAATTGCTTTGGTTGAATAGAAATTGGAGAAGCTCCGAATGAAAAAGTAACCTAGCTAGTGGCTCATACATTAATGTGAGAATGTGTTTGTTGAACATTTCATGTGTTGACAAGAAATTAGATATGAAACAGAAGATCCAAACAAAATCTAATCTAGACAGCGTATGCATATTCCAAACAAGTAGTACATGCAGTCCGAAAAGAAGTTGATAAGACTATTAGATAGCAACTTAACAAGAGCCAAACCAGCTTTGAAAAATGAGAACCAGATATGAAAAAGTAGAGAGAGAGAGAGAGAGAGGACATTTGTGTGACATTTCTCACCTCTGAACAGTCTTTAATTAAAGTGATTCATTAAAGCATCTTACCTCCCTTCTGCCCTCTTACCCTGTCAAATAGGCAAACACCCCAAAACCCCCCCTCCATTTTCTCCTCCTCCCTTTGAAAAAATTGGCACCATTTTGTCTCTCTACACTAACCAAGCTTCTCTGTATGTGAGGTCAACATTAATCAGTGTGCAGTGCACTATCGCATATGTGCACTTCAGATAAACTATTGCTCTGTTAATGTTGCACATTGACCTAGTATAGACTACAGAGGCATTTTTTAACATTTACAACCCCAAACTTGTACAAGTTCTTGCCATGGAGATGTTTCAAATTTGAGTTGTACCAAAGTTTATACATTTATGTGCACAAAGATCTGAACTAGGAATCGCTTCATGTTCCCCATTTGGAGTCTTGTCTACTACTGGACCAAATTGGTTTCGGGTCGGGTCGGGTTGGTTAAATAAATACTCCGATTGGACACATATAATATATCCTTTTTTATTTTTGGAATATTTATATGTATATGTTTTAACTTTAACAGAGTGTCGGTCAAGATCTCATTAGGCGACAAATACAAAGTTCCTTTTTGCAAAATTTACTGGACTATTGAACCATAGAAATGGACTAAAATCCAAACCCGTTTGAAAGAAAGGTGGTTGGATGATTAGAGAGAAATGGCAAGGGTAATAAAGCTAGACAGAAGGATGCCATTAAATTGGAATCACCAAAATGGACAAGCCTATGAGCCCTAATTCTGGCATTTCTCAGATATATTGGTTCAAGTTGTTTTTGTGGGTTACCTCTCTCTCTCTTTCTCTCCTAAAGAGATCACTCACAGGGGGTGAGCAGTGTGCATGCCTCCATTCTCTTCTGTCAAGTGTGATTAAAGGAGGCATGAAGGGGGGAAGAGACAGAACACTGCAAAAGTTGTCTTTAGAGCATGCTACAAGGCTGATACTTTTTACTTTAATTGCTTTTTTTTTTTTTCCTCTTCATTTCCTACTTTTTCTTATCTCTCTGCATTTTCTTTTTCTAACATCATTTGATAGAGCCATAATAAG
>JAJGRW010000121.1:0-15013 GCA_025461045.1 Carex parvula | reverse complement strand
GTTATAACGAGCAAGACAAGTCTGAATACTCAGGCAAGACCATGAATATCTCACGGCATCAATCATTGCCAAGCATAGCCATCTACTGTGTCATAAGGGTCACGACGTAGCACAGCTACAAGTAGTTAGATGCATCTGCTATGTTGCAGAAGCAATGAGAGAGGAAGTGCCATGGGAGAAGAGGCGGTTGGAGTGCATGGAGAGCCAACTTGTAGCCAACCAAGGAGGTCAACTGGTAGGCGTACAAAGGCATCTGGAAGCCAAGCAGGGGCATCTGAAAGTCAAGCAGAGCCATCTGGTAGGCCATCTTCTGAAGCTGGTCGATTTTTCAATACGTTTAGGCGTGAATAGGTGATTAATTGATGTTTGTATGGAGGTTGTGAACTGTTTATTTAGATGCAGCTTTGGAAACTATTTTATTTGTAATTTTGTGGATTTTATTTAGACTAAGTTATGAGTTAGTTGAATGTAGTTTTATAACCTTACTGTTTTTTACCATATTCAAAAATTTAGTTCTGGAATTCTACTAAATCAAAAACTTGGTTTTTTTAATGAAATGTAGAGAAACATCAAGCCTACATTCAAAAAAATGCAACTCAAATGCATTCAAATTTTAAAGTCTAATACTAACGTTTTAGAATGAGCGTTGAAAGTACGGGGAACAAACTCCTCGTACGATGTTGTCATATGGATCAGTGATAACAGACGAAGTGCTAGCCTTACCAGTATAAGTAATGGAATAAACTCATCGTCCGATGTTGGAGGTTCTAGATCAACCTTCTATTTTTTCCAAACTGTAGCCATAGAGGTTTTCCACAAAGTTATCGTCTGAAATTTAATACGAATAGGCCATCTAAGAAATTCTTCCATCAAACATACTTAACAGTTATTTTTATCACAGCATACTTGACAGTTTTTTCCTCATTTTTACCTTGACCACTAATTGACCCTCCTCTCGATACGCCACGATGGAACAATCTACATCGGTGCTACTGTTCATCCTATTGTCACCCGAAAATCACCTCCCAAATCGCCATTTTCGCCTCAGAAATCGCCTTCTCTTTCTCTCTTCTCTTCTATAATTTTGAGTAGTTGTGAGAGAGAGCAGAGAGAAAGAGGGGTATTTATAGGGTTTGAAAAAGAAAAAAAATATTCCCAACCGGTCAAACAAAATGACCGGTTCTAATTTTAATCTCGTCCGGCCATTTTTTGGCATGTTTGGGCATTTTTTAAAATACCAGCTAAGCTGGGTATAATTAATAATTTGTATTTAATTTTAGATATTAATAAAAATGCTTGATGGGCCATATATGAAATAAGGCAATTTATAAATTGTTTTGTATATCGACCAAGTAATAAATAGTAAAATTCAATTGTTGATTTTTTAAATGGCTCGTTTAACACATGACGTGTATAATTGATTGAATATATGTCCACATTTTTTTCAAATTATAAAAATATAATATACCGTTTACGCCTTATTAAATTCTCAAATAAATTATTTTGAATGTAATGTATCCCTCCAACAAGGAATAAAAAAATGATAGAGATTATCGGCATCAGATATAAAGAAGAAGAAATAACATATTTTTTTGGCATCTAGGGTATGAGGTAGAAAGAGATAAATGTACACAGTATCAACATATTTTTTTTATTTAATATCTCTGTTGCACACCATTCATGGAACCTTTGGCATCATTCAGAGCACATCTCCTCTTGATCCACCTGTTTCTTTTTGTCTGCAGCTGTTCGACTCATTCAAATTTTTCTTTGTTGCCATGCAATCTCCTAAAATTTTATTACCAGAGAATTCCCTTTTCAACCTTTGTACCTCTTTATTTATGTTCCTATTTATGATGGTTAATAAATATCCTCCCGTAATAAATAGTTTCCTTCCATACCTTGGGCCATCTTGCATGTCTTTTCCCCCTTAAATGCCTCCAGGAACATTTTTTTACACAAATATCTACTGCCCTAAAAAAATCAGAGTTCAAATCTTACACTAGCACCTGACTAGATATAAACACAGAAAAGAAAAGGCAAAAAACTTGACCGAAACAAACTTGCAAGATTCTGTAACATATAGTTTCTCTAGTGTTTTTTACTCCAGAAAAAAAATATCCATATATGATAGATAGGAGATGAGAAATAAACACAAAAGTGTTTTAAATAAACAAAAGGTGTTTGAGACTCAAGGAGTGGGCCTTTGGCTTTGAGACATAATAAATAAACACTAAACAGGGGAAACACAAGATGGACTTAAATTTAGATCCTTTTTCAGTTTGCATTGTAGGCTGTACAGAGCTAGAACTGTTGTGAAGTGACTACTTATGCAGTGTTCTTGCCCCTATCAGACCCCTCTTAAAAAATTATAGAAAAGAAAAACAAAAATGAGGCTCTAGAAAGTTGTCAAGATAAACATGGTTCTATTCATCCATATTCATGCATCTGCAACATTACAAAACTGAATTATTTACTGATATCAAATGTAAAAAGATTTAAATTATAAAATCAATTTAGGTTCCAACTTCCAAGCTAGAGTTATTATTTTACTAAGTTGAGATTCTTAACCAATTATTTATGTATTGACTTAACACAAAAGATGACAAAGAGAGACCTTTTTCTAATCTCAGTAGTGCTTTAATTATTAAGGTTTAAGGTGGTTTTAACAAAAAAAAAAAGGGGGAAAACATGCATGCTTAAGTAAGAAGAGAGAGAAAGAGAGAGAATATGTGTGTGTTTCTGAGAGAAGAGGGATGGATGTCTTTCTCAGTACACAGATCCCCATAGGAGGCATTATATCCAGCATTTCTCTGGGGGAACTCATTCTTTTTGCTTAGTTTAAAGGGACAAACACACTCACTCATTCTCATTCTCTCTGGTGTTTTTCCTCTGTGTTCTTCTCTCTTTCTCTGCCCAACAACATACCAAGGGGTTGAAGTTTGAAGTTTGAAGTTTGAACACAAAACCCAAAGGCAAGGAGAGAGAAAGAATACAACAATGGTGCTTGTGTTGTGCATCATTAGCTCTTGTACTCTCCAATGATTGATTGATACGCTCCTCTCTCACCTCTGTTCAATCTCACATTAGTAGAAGATGAAGTCTATCAGTGCTAATAATAACACCAACAACAATTGGTTGGGTTTCTCTCTCTCTCCTCAAATGACATCAATGGAGGCCAACCAAACCAACGATCAAACCCACCACGCACACTCTCACGCACAAACCCACCAATCCATCAACACCTCTCTCTCCTCACCTCCTCCTTCATTCTTGCCATACAGCTCTTCAGTTACCCCTTCTCTCTGCTATGGCTTTGGAGACGCGAATGCAACCTACTATTCCCACATCTCTTCCATGCCTCTCAAATCCGACGGGTCTCTTTGCATCATGGAGGCTCTCTCCAGACCTGATCAAGAACAAGGTTTGTATTAATGATTTTTCATTATGTTCTGTTTTTAGCTTCAAAACAAAAACAAAAAAGTCGTTGTTATCCATTTGTTCCACTCTTTTTTTAAGGGATGGTGCCATCGCCATCACCGAAGCTAGAAGATTTCTTGGGAGGGACCCACAATCAGTACGGTGGGGCCAATGAAAGAGAAGCCATGGCACTTAGTCTAGATAGCATGTATTATAGTGAGCAGCATGGAGGACCAGAACACCACCACCATGTCCAATATTTCCAGCCATTGCAAGAGGGGGTTTGCACCATGCTCGCACCTCCTGAGATGTACCATACCTCTCTTGTCGAAGAACCGATTGGTGCGAATGAGGTGATGTCGACTTACAAGAACTGGGGTTCCGTGGGTTATGGTGATTTGCACTCACTAAGCCTCTCCATGAGTTCTGGTTCTCAGTCGAGCTGCGTCACTGCCATGCAAAACGGTGTAAGTCAATCTACGGGAAGTGAATACAACATGGCAGTAGATGGAAGTAGAAAGAGGGGAAGTGACAAGGGGAGCCAGAAGCAACCGGTGCATAGGAAGTCTATTGACACCTTTGGTCAGAGAACCTCTCAGTACAGAGGTGTTACAAGGTATGGGAAACTAAATCAATCAGAGCTCATCTTTCTCATTTTTCTCATCTTTCTCATTTCATGTAATGTTGTGGTAGATAGAGTATGAGATGTCAGATGAGATTACTATTTCCGGTTGAACTTTATTGTTTCCTTTTGAAACAGCTGGGGTATATTATATAGCAACTTTAATTTTGCTTTAATTTTTTGTTTGTTTTTTGATAGGCATAGATGGACAGGAAGGTATGAAGCACATCTGTGGGACAATAGTTGCAAGAAAGAAGGCCAGACAAGGAAGGGGAGACAAGGTATAATAAGCTAGCTTAATTAATTTATATCATTATATATATATTACTAATAATTGTTATTCCACCATTAACATATATATGAGCATGCAGGCAATAAAAAATTACTATAATATTCCTCCTTTAAAGCTTGTGGTCGTCTGATATATACTGATAGTCTTATTTAATCCTTTCTTTAATGGTTTTGCTTTTGCATTTGCATGGGGATGCTAATCACGGATGAAATAAATATGTGCTCCTTGCAGTTTATCTTGGTAAGAAAGACTTTGCAGTTTGCATCCTTTACTTGACCTTTTCATCATATCTAACAATTATTTAAGATATATATCTTGCATGTGAAAAGCGAAGTACATGCTAATTAATAGTGGAGTGTGACTTATTAATTCCTAGGAGGTTATGATATGGAAGAAAAGGCTGCTAGAGCATATGATTTGGCAGCCCTGAAATACTGGGGGCCTTCTACTCACATTAACTTCCCTGTAAGCAATGTTTGGTTTCAGCATTAGACTTAAATGCAAATGTTCTTCTTTACTTTTGTAGAATATATAATCAATGCTCTCTCATACTTTTACTAATTACAGATAGAGGATTATCAGGATGAGTTGGAAGAGATGAAGAACATGAGTAGGCAAGAGTATGTTGCCCACCTTAGGAGGTATATATATATATACCTTCTGCATAGATCATTGCTAAGTATCAAAAATGTAACTTTTGATATTGCTAAATTCACTTGTACTAGCTTGTTGTTGACAAATTGACATCTTTATGTTTATTATTAATTTATGTAAAAAAAATTATTATTTTTGCAGGAAGAGTAGCGGATTCTCACGTGGGGCCTCAATTTATAGAGGAGTAACAAGGTTTATTTAATAAATATGACAAATACAATTAACCAAATATTTTCCTAATATTTTTCTTATTTAACTGGAACATATATATATATATATATTGTGTCTTTTTCTTTACCAGGCATCACCAGCATGGGAGGTGGCAAGCGAGAATTGGGAGGGTATCAGGAAACAAGGACCTTTATCTTGGGACATTTAGTAAGTTGTAATAATGTGATAATTGCATGATTATCTTTGTAGTTAGAAAAAAGATATAATCTGCATGCTTCTGTCTTGAAAACCATGACCTTGTAATGTAACTAGGAATATATGTCCTTTCACAATCATAAAACCTTAGCCTAATGATTTCTCATGCTCCTTTCAAAGAAAGAATGTCTCACTGCCAAGCTTCATGCTTTTGATATATTGCATGAAACTTTATCCTAAAGTTGTATACACCTTATGCATTCCCCTTTTATAAGGCTGATTTCAATCAGTAGCCTCAAAGCCTTTGTTTGACCGTTTATCATGGTCTTCACATACTAAAGTTTGCTACAAATTAAAAGTATTCAGCTTTTGGAATCATTGTTTTAATTTTGTTTGTCAGAACTTACTATTGATCACTAACTAATTTATGACAGCATTAATCAAATTTATGACAATGAATTAACAAAATAAATTAATAGGTACGCAAGAGGAAGCGGCTGAGGCATATGACATAGCTGCTATAAAATTCCGTGGATTAAATGCAGTGACAAACTTTGACATTACCCGCTATGATGTCAACAAAATCATGGCTAGTACCACGCTTCTACCTGGCGAGCTTGCTCGCCGTACAAAAACCCAAGAATCACCGTGCAACGGTTCACTAACGCAGCAGACTGAGAACAACCAAGATCTGGCTTTACCATGCAACGAGGAGACCTCTAACAAAAACCATGACATGAACCAGACAGTTTCAGATTTGAGTGAGAGTCGGGTGGGATCATTTCTGGTAAACCCGAATCCAAACCAGACTCGAGTTGCAGATGAGGGTAGTGAGGTAAATTTGGCCAATGGATGCCACAATGGTGACGGGAGCCCTGAAAGAGGTGGTGGGCTCGCTATGTTGTTTTCTAAACCCGTATCTAAGGTCATTGAACCGGCACCATTAAGCCAATGGATGCCTTCTGCACAAGCTAGACAAGCGGTTTCCATTGCACATTTGCCGGTTTTCGCAGCCTGGACTGATGCATGAAGTTTGCCAGATGGTGTAGGGAAAGTGGTGGTATTTTGTTTCAAGGGAAGAAGATAGGATGCATTAGTTCATTTCTCTTTTACCTTTTATCTTTTTTTTGGAAGTTTAGATCTGTAACAGAAAACGTGAAATCGGTCTCTTTCCTTCTCCTTAAATCAGAGCTAACAGGGTTTAAGAGAGAAGGGATTTTGTTTTGTTTTGGCGCAGAGACCTTTTTCACGCTCCTCAGAAGTTGTTTGCTAATTAACTTCTTAATATATTAATTTCCATCCTTGTTGAACTGCCTCTAGGCATCTTGTTCATGTTTTTGTGTTTCCCCATTAAATATCTTCAACTAATGCAAAATTGTTTGAGAAAAATAAAATTTAACAAGTTCAAAGATCCTTATCTAGAATTCATTTCGCCTCAGTTAACTCGAATTTCGAGTTTAAATGTGAACCGTTCGATCTGCTTTAGCACGGATATTGAGGGGCCCTGTAGTAACATTCTGCTGCTGTGGAGTTTCCAATGCAAATAAATAGATCTTTGAGTTTACAGCAACACCAAAAATTCTTTTCATCAAGCTGCTATGATGGTAATAGCTCCAAACCTTTCTGTACCAGCTAAGTAACAGCTACTACTATCGTGTAGTGTTCAAATCACTACTACAGTTGCGTACCTGATTTTATGACATTGATTGAAGCATCGGTACCGAATCTAGCGGGATTTCATGGAACAAATTTATAAGCACCGCGTTAATTATCTCCATTTCTAGTATAAAAGGATGCTCCTTTTCTAAAGACGCTTTTCTTTTTATCATTCAAATTTTGTCTTCGGTTTACATACAACTGGAGGTAAACTAATCGTAAATTGTCCGTATTGCCACGTCAGCAGTGAATCGGCGTTGACCGCCGATGTTTGACGGGTGAAGGGGGAGAGAAACAGAGACAGAAACAGAGAGAGACTGCGAAGAATCTAAAACTTGGATTTGGTTTGTCTCTATCCGGTTTAATTGTGAAGTGACCCCATCTGTCAGCTGCATCTCTGCCATCACTTTGATCGAAAATTACAGAGTTTGCCCCTGCCATATTGTACGCAACAACACAAGAGGTCACAGAGAAGTCACAAGTCATGACAGCCCCCAGTTGTATCACCGACTTGTGGGCCTCTCAGCAACGCTTGATAAGTGATTTACCCTGTACAATCAACAGAGTACTGAGCTAGGAAGCGAGGTTTTTCTGAACTAAATAGAAAGATAGCAAAAGATGCTAAATTACTTGTGACCCCCATGGTGTTCTTGTCAGTGTTTATTGTTGGAATTCATATCACCCAAAGGTAAACACAATATTTATGTCTACATCAATATGTTTAAAAGGGTCAGATCAGACGGTCCAGATCTAAATAAAAAATTATCACATTTTTTATTGATATTATATGTATCAATAAGTTGAAAAATCAATGTTTAGAATTTATCTACATTAGTGTATTCTTACAAGCTCTTGATACTAATTAAAATAAAATCAAAATATCATAATCTTTTGTGTTTGCATAGATAAAATGATATTGATTATATCTAACCATTTTATTTGACATTAAAGTTTTAATTTCAAGTTGTTGTAGTTGTAAAATGAGATGTACTTGAATCCTCTTCTTATACTTATATACTTAAATGATACTATGGCTTTACAAAGCAAGTATCGGTGTGGGCTATGGATTCATATCTCTGTTTTCAAAGTTGGAACAATTAATCTGAACTGTTCAACATTATCTTTATATAGAAATATATATTCGAAGACCAAATTTTACGTTTTTTTAATTATTTTTATTATTTTTATGAATAAGTAGAAAATCACTATTTTCGGTTTGTTCAGTATCTTATGTTATTTTCTACCTATAAAAATAGTAGAAGAATATAAAATTTAATTTTCAAGTACAGTCAGTTTTATATATAGTTTTATATATATATGAAGATCATATTTAACAATTTGATATATAGTTTGAATGTTGTAAACGAAACATCACCATATAGCCTCACTCCTTGAGTGAACACAAAAAAAAAAAATAGAAGTATTCACAGACAAACTATTTCAGGGAATAGCTGCGTAATAAATATAATAATTGCTATAAAAATTACATATGTTATTTTATTATGAAAATGTAGAAAATTATAAATGTACACATAGTTATGACAGAGGAAAAACAACGTACTAATTATAAATGGTTTGGATTCTAAAAAAAAAAAAAAACCTTCAAGACTGACGACTTGCTCATTTTTATTACTTAAAATGGTGTTTTACAAATTATAAAGTGAATAGAGAAAAATGAATTTGTAAAACACCAAAAAATTAAACATAATAAATAAACAAAATAATACAATTTATGTTTACAAAAAAAAACAAAAAATAGGGGCCGTAGGGCCAATAGACGGGCACATTCTTGGAGCCGCAGCAACACATGGTGGCCCCTAAGAAAATGGCCACCTATTGGCCCTGCGACTCTGGTATTTTTCGAATTCTAGAGAAAAAATGATTTTTTTAGTTTATTTTTTTTTTTGGAATATGGTATTAATAAAAATTTCGGACTAGTATATGTTGGCTTGTTTAATTATAGCTAATTGTGTAGTAACGCCGTTCAGATATTTCAAGATAAATTGTGATCTATGTGAATATTCTAAATTTTTATGTCTAGATCTGCTATGATTTTGTACTGTTGATGACTTCATGTGATCCGAAAACAACTCCCCCATAAATAAACAAATCATAAAAAAAAAATAGTCTCAATTTAAACGATGAAGGTGTTTTGGGAACAAAGGGCATCTACAATGCCGAAATTTTTATTAATACTATTTCCCAAAAAAAAAAAAAACAAAACACCACTGAAATTGAGAAATTCGAAAAATACCAAAGCTTCTAAGTCAATCTGCAGCCTCTCAAAAATCTAAATATCATTATATTACAGTGCATTTTTTTTATTTTTAGAAGGCCTCAATGTCAATCTGTGCCCTCTAAGAATGAAGTCGCATATTGGAGACTCTGATATTTTTCGAATTTTACATAATTTATATATATATTTTTTTTACAGTGATATTAATAAAAATTTCGATCTACAATGACTTAACTATGGATATGTAGCTAACTATTAGTCGTTTTGTAATTGTATGCATGCATGATGAAATGTTTTAGTGAAATGTCATACATGAATATTAATTAAAATTGAGAACCCTCTATAATTATGCGGAACTAGTTAAGTTAGTTGTAGCAATTGACTTCTTAATTATTATCGGTGTGGAGATTCGAGAGTATATTACTAGATGGTGGAGATGAGGCGCAAAAAACCGAACGCACATGAAATTAATCGTGGAAATCATGTGCAAAAATACACCGAAATTTTTATTAATATTAAAAAAAAATTCAAATTTTAACAATCTGCACTCGTTATCGGATTATTTCCGATTCTATCCAATCCGAATTCATCGAATTTGAGTTTTTTTAATTAAACATAAAATGTTCTGATTTATTTATTTATTTTTGTACTGAAATATTAGAAATATTTTATATATTTCTTTGAAAATATATGGAATACTGAATTTATTAGAAAGACTACAACAAATAACCTCGATCAATATGTTTCAGGCTAGATTTTTTTGTGGCTGTAAGAAAAATTAAAATATTTTTTTGTGTGTCATTGTAAAAAAAATAAAAATATTTTGAATCTGAGTTATTGATCCCGGTTCAAAAGTCACTTCTGAGTAAATAAATAAAATATTGTGGTTCTTCTAGTATATTTAAATTCTAAGATATTGTATCTATTTTGAAAAAAAATTGATATGAAATCATTTCGTGTCAGAGCAAATTCTTATTTTTTCGAAAATAGAAGGACCACGATATTTTATGTATTTTTCTAGAAGTGACTTTTAAATCAGGATCAATAACTCAGATCCAAAATATTTTTATTTTTTTTCCAATAACACACAAAGAAATATTTTAATTTTTCTTACAACCGCAAAAAATCCGACCTGAAAACGGTTGATCCGAGTTATTTGTCACAGTCTTTGTAATAGATCAAATTATATAATATTTGATCTATTTTCAATAAATAAATAAAATATTTCTAATATTTCAATACAAAAAATAAATAAATCATAACATTTTCTGTGTAATTAAAAAAACTCAAATACGGAGAATAATTCTCTAGAAACGCAAATCCGGAGAATAATTCTCCAAAAAGTAAGCATGGGATCCGGGGAATTATTTTTTGGATTGGGCAGAATTGAAATTTTTCAGAATGTTAAATTTTATATATTTTTTAATATTAATAAAAATTTCAGAAAATATAAGGACAATAATTTTCATGTCAGGAATACCCTTAAGCCCTCGTCTTTATTTTATTTTCTTGATTTTTGTGTTTAATTTCTTGAACGGAAGAAAGGGAAGCAACTAGGATATTTTTGGTTTAAATTTACTTTTGCAGAACTGACCACCTTCAGAATTTACAACAAAATATTCTATTTTTTTTAGAAGTCTGAAAATGAATGAGCTTCCATGATTTTGTAAATATTTCAAGAAACATACTTCTAACGAATTTTTTGAGGGGAAATTTAAGTAAAAGTAATGATGGAAAATTTGTTAGCAAATATTCCGAAATTTTTATTGGTAGGAAATACAAAAAAAAATTAAAATTAAAATGATATAAGAAAATTTAAAAATGAAAGGCAGTTGTATGATATGGAGTCCCTGCGGGATCCAACCCCGTCAAAAAAAATTGAAAGTGGAACACCATACCATTCAGAAAAAAAAAAAGTAAATTAAAGAGACGCCATACGGTATGGAGTTCTAATTTTTTTTTAGATTTATAGTTTGAACTTATGTGATGTTGTGTTATGTTATATTATGCTATGTGGTGTTCATGTATTTCAGACTAGTTATGTTATGTTACGCTATACAATATGCTATCCAATAAGTTTTAGAGTTGAGTTCACAAAAGAACTTGGTAAACTGAAGAACACCCTAGTTCTACTCATCTAATTAATTAAATTATCTAGTTAATTATATTCAAGAAGAATAAACGAGAAGATATATGAGAGCTACAAACATATAATTCAAAAAGCTTATATAAACTAAAACCAATTGTTGCCTCGTGGATTTGAATATAACATAATATAACTTCACATACAAAATATATATCATTACATAACAAGTGATCTGAATTAGTTGCAAACATAACATAAAAAGTCTGAATTATATTAAAATGACATAACAAATTCAGTACATGACCATAGCATAGTATAGCATAACATAACATGACTAATTTGAAATACATGAACTTATTATGTTATGCTTGCAACTTAAATCACATGACATAATATAACATAACACAACATCGCATAAGTTCAAATATAAATCTAAAAAAAAAAAAGATGGGACTCTATACGGTATTTTTTTTTTTTTTTTTCAGATTTTCTAGATAGCATGGCGTCTCACTTTCATTTTTTTTTCGCGGGGATTGGATATGGTATGGCGTTCCGCAAACACCAAATCATATAACTGCCTTCTCATTTTTAAATATTTCTTCTGCTATTTTCTATTTTTAATTTTTTTTTGTATTTACCATGAATAAAATTTTCGGACAAATGTTGTTCACTCCAACCAAGGCGATATTTGATGACTACATGATTGTACGAAGGGGTGCAGATTTTAGCAGGTCCAGTGTTACCCAAAATTTCTAGTAATAGCACTGTCAAAAATAAATAAATAAATAAATAACACAAATTATAAGGAATTAATACCAGAGCCTCCAAGTCAATATGCAGCCTCATTCTTGGGGCCGCAGATTGAAATTGAGGCCCCCAAAACCCAAAAATGTACTGTAATATACTGATATTAAGGTTTTTGAGGGGCCGCAGATTGACTTGGAGGCCCTGATATTTTTCGAATTTCCCAATTTCAATGGTGTTTTGATTTATTTTTATTTTTTGAAATGGTATTAATAAAAATTTGGGGTTTAATTGGTGCCGAGAGGGTGAGAGAAAATAAAAATTTGGACCATACTGTTCTCTAATTAGTAAGGCTGAAAACTAGTGATTAAAGAAAGATACTAATCGGTGAAAATAAAGGAAATAAATCATGAAACTAATAAGTAGGTTGTCAACATTCTTCCAGATTTATTTTAAATTTTCAAGTTTCAACTTTGTTGTAATAAAAAATATTTTATCTTTTATTTTTAAAACAGTTTTAAATTTATTTTTATTTATTGTGTACGAAATTTTTACTTTTACTAAACTTTTATAGACAAATTTAATTAAATTTGTTGACTGTATTTTTGCAAATACAAAATTACATTGGTAAAAATATAATTGCAATAATAAAATTACGGTATTAGTTTTTTATTCAAATAAAATAAGTGAATTATTTTATATTTTCTTTTGTTTGCTAGATAGATATCGATGAGTCGGCAATTCTATCTAAACATTTTTTTTGAAACAAAATTCTATCCGAACATGATGTCGAAAAACTTGAATTACTCGATTTCAAGTACAAAATTCGTAAAGATCGAGTTAATGGTGTTAGAGTATTTTACTCAGCTATTATTGGAGTCTCATGTTTTAAAAATAAAAGATAAAATATTTTGTTTGTTACTTTTAAAATTTGAAAATTTGAAATAAATCTTGGAGAATGTTGGAAAAGCTTTTTGAATATCAACGAAAATAAATGATCTTATTTAAAATTAAATAAAGTTTAATTATTTATTTCCTTTATTTTCACCGATTAGTATATTCTTTTAATCATCATTTTTCAGCCTTATTAATTTCCTTTTCTGAGAGAGGGCAGTATGGTCCAAAAAAAAAAATCTCTCACTGTTGCCCTGTTTGAATTAAAATTTGACCTGTTAAATTAAAATAGATTATAAGAACATATCTAATTGAAAACACCGATGAAGAAAAGCCCATAAGTAGATGGAAAAGCCCATTAATTGAAAACACGGATGAAGAAAAGCCCATTAAGCCCATTAAGTAGAAGAAAAGTTAGCAAGAAAACCCAGAACAAGGCTGGTTACGGACCCAGAATGCCTTTCATTCTCACAAAATTCCTGCACACTGAAGAGGGCCTAAAAGACGCCTCCTATGAAATTCTATGCAAATTAGGTCTGGATCCCATTGAATTATTTCATATGTCAAAAGTGATATTATTTTCTGCTATGAAGGAACTAGGGTTGAAAACGGATCGGACACCGAGCGGATAGTGGTAAAGTTCTATCCATATCCGATTTTATTATTTGCGGATACGGATAATGATACGAATTGAATATTATTAAAAAATATTAAAGTTCATAATATTTTTCTAATTATAATAATAAATAACATAAAGTTTCTTCATAATATATATTAAATTATATAGTATATATGATATACGGATATTTGAAACGTAAAACCATATATGTATTCATGAGTCTGGCTTGTATGACATCAGTGTCATTTCAGTCTAAATAACACCAACTCCAAAACCTATCGAATTGACTTCAAACGGTGAATCAAAACCGTTCAAACCGATCTATTTCAATAGTTGTGTGTTTACTTGCAAAATTTATAATTTTTCAAATTTATTTAGTATCAAGCCAAGCGTTCAAATGTGTGAGTTTTTAAGTTAATTTTAATGCATTCATTTTTCAACATTTTTTACCACTTGATTGATACGAAAAATAACTAGAAAATATAATTTTTTGGCATGTAAACGCATCATTAATAAAGTAAATCGGTTTGAACGGTTTGGATTAGTCGTTTGAAGTCTATCCAATCAATTTTATAGTTGGTGTCATATGACACCGATGTCTAGTCGGATTCTGTATTCATATATCCAGACGAATATTCGAATATCAGATATTCACATCTAATTTTTCAAATACGGATCGGACCCTCTGATATCACCTCTAGAAGAACACTTTTCAAATTGAATTAGTTTTATTTTTTTATTAAAAGATGTCGATTAAAACATATAAAAGTATTTTCTTATTACTATATTGAACCAAACAGTCAACAAGATGGTGTCACAGCTACGAGTCCGGCATCTCGTTTATTATCCAACTGTACTGTATTTGACAACAAATATTACAAATCAAATACCGGTTTTTATAATCAGATTGTATCCCTTTTGTGTAGGGGTGTCAATGGGTACATTACAGGTCGGGTGGAGTCATTTTCATATCCATACTCATTAAAATTGATTTTATCCATACTTTACCCATATCCATTAAAAATTGATCTTATCCTACCCTACCCTTACCCGTTAATATTATCGGGTAACAAAACGGTTGTGGATGAATAACGGATAATACTAATATACTAATTAGTTTTATTATATTTTACAAATTAAATATAAAAAACTCATTAATTTCACACATATGTAATTACATTCCTAATAAAAAATAAAAATAAATGTGCAATCAATTTCAACTAAATTGTTTTTTATAAAGAAAGAAAATAAAAAAAAAATGAATACATATTTAGATGAGTTCGAAATTAAATTGGTATATTTAGATTTTATAATTACCCTATAGGGTAACGGGTACGAAATAGTCATTACCCATACTCTTACTTATTTGGTTAACGAAAAAAATTCTTATCCATATCCAATAAGCTAACGAAAAAAAATCTTAC
>JAJGRW010000120.1:109179-314486 GCA_025461045.1 Carex parvula | reverse complement strand
TTGTTGCACATATAACCTACCCGAAATCCCTTCAGTGGTATCAGAGCCACTTATGTAGAATTAATTATGGATTATTGATTGTTAATTAGATTAACGTCTGAATTGAATCAATTGGATTGATTAAATTATACGAATTAAGGTTTTCTGTGGGTTATGAAATTAATAAATAATTATATCAATTGGATTGTTCTGACAGAATTGAATCAATTGGATTGGTTCGAATTTTAGATTAATTGGATTAATCCAAAAATACTGTTTTATGGAAACTAAATCAATTAGATTGGTTATGTATATGATTATTTTATAAAATCTGAAAAGAATTGTTTCATACATGAGCCCATATTAAAAGGGCAAGGAACCCCTTTCGTATCGTCTCAAACATGAGCCCATATTTAGAATTGGATTCTATATCTAACTTTGTTTTGCAGTTACGAAATATGTGAATAGTATGATCCTGTTGCCTTGTGTGATATATTGTAATGAATGCATGAATGATGTACGTAATTGTGGCCTAAGGTGCCCTATGAATTAATTTAATTTATAATTAAAAGTGACTTGCATGTCACTTATTGTGCATCATTTATGCGATCTGCTAGCTGTTATTCTTAGGACATGAATGTATTTTCTTTATTGTCATTAGAGTAGTTATATGATTAGTATAAAGAAGATTACATGAAGGATGGATGGTGGCTATTGTCAAGTGGAGTCTTACAAAGGAGAGTATCATGCCATGGATCATACTATTCTACTTATGTATTGGGCTCATGTTATTTAATTTAATTATTTATTTGCATGATTTTAAAATAAACAACAAAGTCCCTTAAAGAAAAATTAAGTTTTCATGCCTTTTCAAAATCTCTAACCTATCAAGGTTTCGATCACTAATTGATGGGCTTGCCAAAACAAGGTATCGTTAGTTATCTTAATGAGGTAGGATATGAGTGTTGAACACTTATATGTAGAAGATAGGTTTCACTTAACTAGGCTATCAAAACGTCTTTGGGCCTAGAGGCATAGGTTTGAGAAGCCGGAACATGGAAAGTCACCTCGAACAAACCAAGAGTTATATTAGATGTAATTAGCATTGTTGTGCTTACCTAAATAACTAAATTTAAGCAGTGATGCCAAAGCTCACTTGGATTTGGTGAAATATGAATCTTGGTCTGCTATGTGGTTTTATATGGGACATCAGTTTTTAAAGCACATAGTGGGAGTAAACTTTTATTAAATAAAGGTTTTTCTAAAAACATAAACTGTAAGTCTAAATTTCTGTGATTTGTTTTGTTGTAGATAATGATAAATCATCTACTTTTACGTTGCGATCTGCTATTGAAAATTACAGTGCAAAACTCACTAGTCCAAACTTTTATACTAGTATAGAAATTTACGCATTATCCTCAAGCAGAGAAAAAGGAATACGTTCTAGAGAACCCGTTCCTGAAAAACCAAAGCTAATGAAAAAGGTGAAATTTCTGTCGAGGATCACAGAGTTATGATAAGTATGTGAATAATGATCTTGATGCCACTTGTCTCATGCTCACAATAATGAATTCTGAGCTTCAAAACAACTTGAGAAATGAGTGCCTATGACATAATTGTGCAGCTTTCGTAAACTTTTTCAAGTTCAAGCTAGCACTGAGAGATATGAGACATCAAAGGCATTATATCAATGCAAACTGGTAGAAGGAAGCCCATTTGTCCTCATGTACTCAAGATAATGGGGTACATTGAGAATCTGAACCGATTGGGCTATCCCTTCAGTACAGAGTTGTCCACTGACATTATTCTCCAGTCATTGTCTCCAGTTACCGTCAATTCATTCTGAATTTTAACATGAATGGATTGGAGAAGACAATGACAGAATTACATGGGATGCTGAAGACAACCAAACAAAACTTAAGAAAACCTAATGATATCTTATTGGTTAAGAAGGAAACAAACTTCAAAAAGAAAGACAAAGGAAAGGCCAAAGGCAAAGGCAAAGTTCAAGTTGGGAACTCGAACAAAGGAAAGTCTGTAGCTAATACTAGTGTCACAGAGTCGCAGTGTTTCTATTGCAATGAGATCGGTCATTGGAAGAGAGACTAAAAGAAGTTCGAAGAAGATCAAAAGAAGGGAGGTGAGGCTTCTGCCTAGGTATATTTGTTATAGAAATTAACATTTTTACTTATCAAACTGATTCATGGGTATTAGATATCGGTTCAAGAGCTCATAAAGAGTAGAATGTTGAATAAAAGAGAGGTACAACTACGTGTTGGCAATGGAGCACATGTTGCTGCTTTGGCCATAGGCACTGTATCATTAGCTCTACCTTCCGGAATGATCTTAGAAATAAATAATTGTTATTATGTACTTGCCATAAGTAGAAACATTATCTCTATTTCGTGTTTAGATATGTTTGAATTTGAATTTAAATTTAAGAACAATTGTTGTTACTTTTATTTAAATGATATGTATTATGGCAAAACTTTATTACATAATGAAATTTATATTCAAGACCTTGATGTTCTTGTTTATAACATACAAACCAAAAGACTCAAGTCAAATGATTTGAATCCCACTCTTTTATGGTATTGTCATTTCGGACACATAAGTAAGAAACGCATAAAGAAGCTTCATAAAGATGGACTTCTAGATTCATTTGATTTGGAATCACTGGAAACATGCGAAGCTTGTTTGTTAGAAAAAATGACTAAAGTACCTTTCACTGGGATAAATGAAAGGGCGAATGACCTATTGGTACTTATACATTTTGATGTATATGGACTGTTTAGTTCAATCGCAAGAGGCGATTTTTAGTAATTCATCACATTTACTGATAATTTAAGTAGATTTGGTTATGTCTATTTAAGAGACATAAATCAGAAGCATTTGAGAAATTCAAGAAATTTCAGAATGAAGTATAAAATCAACTTGGCAAGACAATTAAAGCTCTTTGATCAGATCGATGAGGTGAATATTTGAGTAAGGAATTTGGTGATCATTTGAAGCAATTTGAAATTATTTCACAACTTACTCCTCCAGAAACACCACAATGGAATTGTGTGTCTGAACGGAGGAATCGAACTTTGTTGGACATGGTTTGTTCAATGATGAGTCAAGTTGATCTTCCATTATCATTTTGGAGATATGCTCTAGAGAAGGCAGCTTTCACACGGGTTCCATCAAAGGCAGTTGAGAAGACACTATTTGAGATATGGACTGGGAAACGTCATAGTATGTCTTTTCTTAAAATTTAGAGTTGTGAGGCTTATGTAAAACGATTAATATCTGATAAGCTCACACCTAAATCAGATAAATGTTTCTTTGTTGGATATCCGAAATAAACCAAGGGATTCTATTTTTATAATAAAGCTGAGAACAAAATATTTGTTGCTCGAAGTAGTGTCTTTTTGGTTAAAGAGTTTCTCTCCAAAGGAGTTAGTGGGAGTAATGTACATCTCAAAGAAATTCGAGATATACAGGAGAATACTCCTATAACTCAACAAAAATGACAAGATATTATGGAACTTATACAAGAGACACTACCGCTACGAAGGTCGGACAGGGAACGTCGCATACCTTATAGGTATTTGTGCTCATGACAGAACAACGTGACATATTATTATTGGACAACGATGAGCCTACGACGTTTCACGAAACGATGGTGAGCATGGACTCTGATAAGTGGCATGAAGCCATGAAATTTGAAATGCAATCTATGGAAGACAATCAAATTTGGAACTTAGTTACTTTACCTAATGACGTTAGAACCATTGAGTGTAAATGGCTCTTTAAGAAGAAAATTGACATGGATGAGAATGTTTACATTCACAAAGCACGCTTGGTGGCAAAAGGTTTCAAGCATATTCATGGTATTGACTATGATGAAACTTTTTCACCAGTTGCGATGCTTAAGTCAATTAGGATAATTCTAGCAATTGCCGCTTACTATGATTATGAGATTCGGCAAATGGATGTCAAAACCGCTTTTCTTAATGGAAACTTGAATGATGATGTGTACATGACACAACCCGAAGATTTGTCGATCCAAATAATGCTAGAAAGGTATGCAAATTAACTTTGAAAATCTATTTATGGATTGAAGCAAGCATCTGGGAGTTGGAATATTCATTTTTATGAAGTGGTCAAATAATTTGGATTCATCAAGAACGAAGAAGAGACTAGTGGGAGCGCACTTGTTTTTTTTTGTTTTATATGTGAATGACATTCTGTTGATTGGAAATGACATTTCCTTTGCTTGAATCAGTTAAAATTTTGCTGAAAAATAGTTTTTCAATGAAAGATTTAGGTGAAGCGACTTACATATTGGGAATAAGGATCTATAGAAATAGATCAAAAATGCTAATTGGATTGAGCCAAAGTACGTACATTGACAAGGTGTTGAAAAGATTCAGGATTCAAAGAGAAGTTCCTTACCTATGTCAAGTGGCATAAGTCTTTGCAAGAATCAGTGTCCTACGACACAAGTTGAGCGAGACCGCATGAGTAAGATTCCATATGCCTTGGCAATTGGATCTTGGATCTATCATGTATGTTATGTTTTATAAACGTCCCGATGTTTCGTATGCTCGAAATGTCACTAGCAGATACCAATCAGATCCAGGTGAGAGTTACTGGATAGCGGTAAAGAATATGCTTAAGTACTTAAGAAAGACTAAGGATGTGTTCCTCTTTTATAGAGGTGAGGAAGAGCTTGTTGTAACTAGTTACAAGGATGCAAGCTTCCAAATAGACAAAGACGATTTTAGATCGCAATATGGATTTGTATTTTGTCTTAATGGAGGAGTTGTTAGCTAGAAGAGTTTCGAGCAGGAGAGTTGCTGATTCTACCATAGAAGCTGAATATATTGCTGCTTCGGAAGCAGCAAAAGAAGTTGTTTGGATAAGAAAGTTTATTTCTGAACTTGGTGTGATTAAAGATATTGAAAATCCAGTGGATCTCTATTGTCAATAATGGAGCAATCGCACAGGCTAAGGAGCCAAGATCACACCAAAAGTCCAAACACATACTTCGACGTTTCACCTTATTCGAGAGATTGTGAATAGAGGTGATGTGAAAATATGCAAGATTAGAACGGATGCAAATGTAGTAGATCCGTTGACTAAAAATCTACCGCAAGTTAAGCATGATATACACACTAGTGCCATAGGTATTAGATACATGAGTGATTGGCTCTAGTGATTGTTATTGAAATGCTACAGAGGTTGATTATTTAGATATTTGTTTGTATGTTTATGTTTTATGAATAATATGTTGTGATGTTCCTTGAATAAATTATTGCTTATTATTTATCATCAATTTGATGAATTGGATTGTAAAACTTTATAATGGGATGCGATATTATTCTAAATAGTCCCTAGTCTTTTATTATTAGTCAGAACACTAATAATTATATGGACTAGTATGTGGATTGATTGTTGATGATCATCTTTTACGGATCATCGATATGGGATATCCAATGCAATCACATGGATACATGTTTTGATAAACATGGTATTGGACTGACCTACTACAAAATTATGTATGGATTATTATGTGTCATCAGTTTATTTTATACAATATTTTTTGTTGAATCCTTTGACCTGAGATCATCATTGATTAATTCAATGAGGATTATATACTTTGATCTATCAAACGTTATCCTTAACCAGGTAACTATAAATGTAGTAATTGGGTATACTATGAATCATGTGGAGAAATGTGGATGATCAAGATGGAATTTATCCCTCTCATATAATGAGAGGATGTTGTCTATGGGCCCCTCTAGAAAGATCGATTGGAAAATGCATAGCCGTGCTATATGGTTGATAGTCAACTATATGAAAGTCAATCTAACTTTGGTATGAGAAATCAAAGATTATATTACACAAAGTTGACACATATCCTGCTTTGAGTACAATCAAAATGTAAAAGTGATAAAGGGATTAACATAAGTAATTGTGCGGTAATTGTCAGATATTGACATTCATATAATTGGGTAGTCATAATACCCTGCTAGGGGCAGCTTATGATTTGTGTGCCGAAAAGGATTTTCAGCTCACTGCCAACATTACATGAACCTATTGGGTCACGCACAAGAACAAAATGTTGAAAACAAAATTTAAATCCATATGTTAATTTCTGACAAATGTATTAGATACATGAAATATTTGGATTTAGAACAAGTGGGAGACTGTTAGAATGTTCTACATGCCATAATATTTTGGGCCATAATTAATAGTTAATTATAAAGTTATAATATGAATCAAGTCTTATTGGACTGGGCCCGAATTTCTGCTCTGATCTGATATGATCTGTTCCATCAGGATAGGGTCTTCTGAATAGGCTCGATCAATAGGTGCGATCAAATTATGTGTTGTATTATAAATAACATATATATGATAATTTCGGGTCTCTCTCTGAACTGTTCAATTTTAGGATAGAAGAAAAAGAGACAGAAAATAGAAGAACAATATTTTCGATTTTATTGGATTAGACCAAAAATCTGATATGTTTGAAATCGCACCACTTTAGAAACCGAGAGAGAAAAGTAGAAAGACAAGAGGGGACTATCAGTTGGCACTAGCACTCCGACTTGCAGTTGTTTGTCAGCTTGTTCGTGTGGATACCGGTAGAGACGTGATTGCAGTTGCTGTTGTGTGGATACGACACAAGGTGTACGAAGTGAGGAATGTTACTGTTAGGACTTGAAGTTTCCATTGCGCGTCTAGTGGTAACTCTATATTAATCTTGAAATTAGTTTTATACATAGATTCTGGTTTTCGAGTAGTGAACAAATCATAAACTAAATCGAATTGTTGCACATATAACCTACCCGAAATCTCTACAAATACCAGTGTCTCGGCAAAGAAAGAATCATCAAAACGCTCCTAAGCTCTCCTTTGTATGGTAAGTGATCCGAACCTGCCTGGAGTGAGCCTCCCTGAGAGGCAAGTGAAGTTGGTGAGCTGAATGTGTGTCAAGTCCTTGACCCGGCGAAGCCCACATAAATCACAATTGAGCCAATTACTTGGATGCATGAACAAATTTCAGAAATGAAGATTCAAAATCGATAAAAAATGGCGGAAGTCACAGAATTCTAATTGAATAGCATAATCCAACCAGTTGCAATTGTCCGACTTTTTATAAGTGCGAGAACTAATTTTTAATCTAGTAGCAAAGACAATGCTCTCCGAGTAGAAAATCGCAAGTTCAAAAAGTTAACTAGTTTGAAGCCCAACTTTACTGTAAAAGAAAAAATATTGGTTAAGCGAATCTTTCTATATATTCAATTACATAACGCCACTGGCATGCAACATCAGCGAACATATTAATCGCTGATCGGTACTAACATATCGCGAACCGGATGTTTCTCTTCCGGTCTAGTCTCTCCGTGCAACCCTTATCCAATTTTGACTGAGTGAGGCCCTTCAATCAGCGATTCATTCAGCCAACGGTTGCGGTCTTGTTTAAACGAGCGGGACCCCAGTCGCAGCAATGCAAATTTTAAATGAACTCTGGCCGTCTGTGTGCCTGAGCTGCCCCAACCTTCTTCTCCTTCTTCGCGTACTCTGACCAGGTCAAAATTGACCCTTCGCTCGCTAATTGCGACCAAGATCGTGACAGAATTGAAAAAAAAAAAATCTTATTAATTGCTTTTTTTTTTAATTGTAAGAACAATGCAAAACTGGATAATATACATTATAACTCATCGTTAACTTTACATAGTTGTAAAGTTTTAATTGTACAATATTTGTCATAAAGTATAAGAGAAATGTACTTGCTATTTCAAATAATACATACTAAATAGATATCTAATAAAACGGAATTAATGCATGGAAAAAACTACGATTTTTGCACATGCATTATGTTTCTTGAAGAATAATTGCATAACCTAATATGGTTTTTCCTAAATGACCAGAGAAGGTTTATATTTCGATGGAACTGAAGGAGGGCTTTTGGAGCTGCAGAGAGAATTGCGGAACAAGCTAGCTAGGTTAGGTTTTTTATTAGGGAAAATAAGCAGCAAATCAGCTGGTACTGATATTTACCAAATAATTTTAATAACTAAACCACAGAAGATGTGAACCTTTTTATATAATATATAGACGTTCTACTGCAAAAAAAGGATATATTAAATAATACAGGTAAATAACACAGAATTTTTTCGATTGCTAAATTAAATAATTGCTAAACTAATTTCTGTATATAGATATATATGTAACATGTAAATCATTTTTGTCATAAGGGAGAGGTCTAGCCCCAAATTTCATTAAAGAAATCATTTTTATGTTTGGCACCTAGATAATTAGCTTGTTGGTTGGAGGAAAAGCTTTAATTAGCTTTTCGATCTAACAATCCATACACAAAAATTGTTAATCAATGGAACTCTCAGCAAATTTTCAAGAATAAATCAACTGTTGAGCTTGTTTGTAATCCAAATTACTCTTTCTGTATGCTAAGACGCATATGACTAGCTAGGCCAGCACTCTCAATTTTCAACAATTGCTCTTTAGGTGGAAGTTGTAAGTTCAGAATTCATTATAAGCAATGGAGATGATTTTATAGAATCTTCATTCATCTTCATCTTCATGATTACACTGCATATGGCCAGGTGTGTATCAATCCGTTCTTTAAACCTAATCTTTTTTTTTTTTTTCTTTTTCAAGTTCTTTTACACAATTACACCTAATCGTAAAGTAATTTCAGGTGCTCTTCGTCTAAATCGTGTTCATTGGATTTTGACTTTAAACTTCGTTGTTTAATAATAATTGTATAAAAAAATTTCTATAACTTTATTTAAAATTGGAGAGTTAAAAACGTTAAATTAATTATACACAAAAAAGGCCAAAAGTAACAATAAGCCCTGGAGGATCTTTCTTTCCCTCCTCGTTGTGACTTCATAAAGACCAAACGTACCGCCTTTTTGTAGTGAAAAGACATAAATTATTCGTAAAATAGTAGAGGATATCTTATTAAAATAAATAATCTGGAATGCCGATCAACAGAACTATTAGTTAGTGATTGGGGAGCCTCCATCTTGTAAGTCCATGCACAAAGGAACAATTTTAAATTTGATTGCGTTGTGACTTGTGAATATTTATATATTTGTTAACTCGTACTATGTTTAAGCACACACGAAGACATATATATTATGTTATATGATATACTTGCGTGTCATAAAATATTGCTTCCCATAAAATATTAGATAGGTCTAATTACAACACACCTATTTGTTATTCTGTTGTACCTGCTGCATATTTACATTACTAGAAAAAGACATGCATGTCTCAACACAAGAATTACCTTTAGTTATCAAGTTTTATGCAATCATGCATATTATATACATTTACTGCAACTCCGCAAACCAAGACATTTGCCCATATTGACTTGCATGAACTCACGCTCTTTTCAATGTTACTTAATTTTATTTTTTCATTGCATGTGAAGCAAATTAATGTCTATTTGTTGTCTTATCATGGTGCTTGTCCAATCAAAGATGCAACTAAACCACAAAATAAATCTCTAATACAACCGATATGTGCAATCTAGCTAGGTAAGAGTCATAGTGTCTTACCAATTTACCATGCATCTTGAGAATAGCGTCGATATTTTATGCAAAGTATGTAGCATCTCACATCACCCTATAAAATTCTGGAATCCATTTTTTTAGTACTGTCCACATAATTAATTGGTCATTTTCTTATTTATTAACTATTAATATACATTTATTAAGTACATTTATATAATAATTAACTACTATATAAATGTATATAAAACGATTAAATTTTAGTAGTCAACAATTATATACATTGTTATATAATAAATAGATAACTGTGGTTAACAAATCCAACGGTCACGTATTTCATAAAATTAAGCTACTTTATTTAGTGAACAACAAGTAATAAAAATGAATGAGAACTACTAATTAATGTCCAAGTACATATTTTCCAAGTATATAAAAGCCAAGTTTCGTGCTGAGTGTGTTCAGTAAATGTGTTGTAACATTGGATGGATCAGTCTTATTGTTGCTTCAAAATACACGTCATGCCCTGGTTTTTCAAGTTCCAAAAAAACCAGTGTTGAATGAAGAACACTTGAGTACATGTATATACAAGAGGACATGTATATATCTAATTAAGAGAATCTCCTTCAAAGATCTGTCTGTTTTACTGAGACTTACAGTTAAAAAGAAGAACCTTTTGGTATTTTCAAAATATACTTTGACAGATCGTGTTGACACACTAGCACCTCTCTCTCTCTCTCTCTCTGTATGTGTGTGTGTTCACTAGGTATGGTGCCTTGCTTATCCCTGGCTGAGCTCAGCTCCTGCTCTTGCAATCCATCTGTTTGCCTCGAAAAGGAGCTGCATCAGAGAATTGCACGTGTGATGCAGTCCCTATTCATAATTTCATATCATATCGCCTTTTTTTATCTGAGTGCTCTAAAATGAATCCACATCTCCTTTTTCTCAGTAAGCCCATACCTTGTGCATGGCATTACCACCACAGTACACGGACACGCACAGACCCGGCTTCTCTCTCTCTCTCTCTCTCTTGAATAAAAAATAAAACCCTCACCAATCAATAACCTAGACCTAAAGTGCCATTGACTCGTCCACTGTCCATTTTCAAAATTTTCTATATCATCATAGTAGGCAAACAAGACAAAGTTTTTCATTAGAAAATTAAAGATCTTTTAAGTTATTTAGTATTAGTTATTTTAATATATGCTTTTGTTTTTTGTTTCGTTTTTCCCTGTGTAGAAAGATAGAGAGAACCATTTGTTGCTAATTGTCAAACCGATTGTTCAGAGATATATCATTCTAACAGAATCTCAATATCTCATGTTTGCTTTGTTAGGTTTTGTGATCCATGTTTTTATTATGTAAAGTCTTGAGGTAAAAATGAGGTAATAAGTTGTTTGACAGAGAGAGAGAGAGAGAGAAGAGAGAAGAGAACTACAGTTTTATAGTTGGAAGATCTTATAGCTAATAGGATCAAAGGAATTATTTCAGAGAGAAAGTACATTGAACTTATCTTTTGTAGAAGTATCTCTCATCTTCCAGTCTGATCATACAGTTATCATCTTCTCGGGATGTGAAACAGCAAATAGTCTAACAGTCTCTCAAACCAAAAGACATGACAAAATTTAATACAACAGTAAGTGTACTACATCCATCCGAAGCATTGCATGCCATGGTTATTTTGTTTAATTAATTAACATCGCGCGCCGATTGCAACCGAGATAACCTTTCTCTCAATCTCCCTTGAATTTCCTCCCCATCAGATTCTTCTTGGAATTGCATATCATCCATTCAAATTATACATTCAAATTTCGGTGATCACAAAGAGAGAGACAATTATCTCGTGATAATCTCATCCTATATCAGCACAACCAATCATGCATGCGCTAGTAAAAAAGAAGAAGAACCAACATAACAAGAGGATAAAAGGAAAAACAAAAACAAAAACAAACCCACTAACTAAAATTCCAAGTTTAGTCTCAGTAAGGCTGAGGCCGGCCCCCGCCTCCCGTCGCCCAACCGTATGCATCGGCTGGCAGTTGCACATTATTTAACAGATTTGGTGTCAAGCCATGAAAACCGCCTGCGTTCGGGTCAGCCAACAGTTGCGATTGCGTCTGACTTGGTGGCGACTGAGCATGAGCATGAGCTTGACCCATCATTCCAGGTGACCCCATCGGCTGTTGCATCTGAATTTGTTCTTCATCTTCAAGAGGTAGCCTCTCATATGCCGCATTTCCAAACGACGCTGCCATGATAATAACCGGTCCAGAAGCGATCAAAGCACCAACCACACTGCCGCCGACGATTTGACCCTGACCTCCAGCTAAGTAAACCGTAAGTCCAGTGGCAGCTGGTGGAGCCGGAGGGGGCAGGAATGAACCTGAAAGTGAGAGAATTTCAAACCGTCCGTGAAGGTTGACTACAGCACTTGGCGTGGCAGGTTGCCTTATCGTGACATTTGTGACTGCACCGCTGCCGCTCAGCACACAGACGCCACGCTGCCTGCGGCGTGCGAAGGTGGCCACGCTATCGACTATGTCACACCCTCCCGCGATCTCCATTACATGGGAGCGCAAAGCATTAGCACTGTCCCTGGTAATTATAATTGGTGGCTTTGGTTTGTTTTTTGACCCGGCAGGTCGACCACGGGGCCGGCGCATGAGTTCCCCGGCTCCTTCGGCTTGGGAGAGAGCGATGAGATCCTTGCCATCAGGACCGCTTCCACTGCCGCTGGAATTATTGCCGGCTTCATTAGAAGCGTTGTTGAGGTTGTTGTTGTCTTCGAATTCTCGTTTGAGGCCTCGACCGAGGCCGTGTTGGTCGTCGAGCTTGAGCTGCTGTGGCTGCAGATGCTGGTACTGCTGCTGATAGTGTAAGTGAGGGAAATCTCTGGTGGTATGGAAAGGCGGAGGCAGATGGTGTCCATGCGCAGATGCTGTTATTGGATCCATTTTGAAGCTTAATTTGCGCCTTTATTATTAGTGGCAGAAGAGCAGGAGGCTGCACTGCTGCAGATCTAATTTTTTTTCTGGCTCTTTTTGTTTCTGTCTTATTTTATGATGGAAACCCGGAATCTTTCTTTTAGATATATAAACTAAACTAAACTAAAGTATACTAAACGAGGAATGGAACAGTGGAAGGGGAGGAGGCACAAATGGATAGAAGCAAGTCTAATATCTTATGACAAATTAAAGGAAGCTCAGAAAAAGAGGCTTGGAGCAGGAGGGATCTGGCTATAAGCAAGCATGGTTGGTTTCTTAGATTGTTGCCATTTTGGGGCACGAGGGGTCAGGGGAGGAAGAGAGAGAGAGAGAGAAGAGGAGGTGGGGTTTAGGAAAGGGTTAGGGTTGGGTTGGGGGAGGTCAAAGGGGCAATGGATGAATGAATGAATGAATGATGGTGTGTTGGTGTAGATGGGTTGGTTTTGGTGTGTGGTGTAGATGGGTTTGGTTTTGGTGTTAAGACAGCCAGCAAAATGCGTGTTGTGTGGGCCCACCACCGAACTCTAATTCCGATCTTCTGTGGCCTTCTACCAGATTATATATGGTTCAGATGCAAATTACTACTTTTGAATTTTGATTATACCCATGGGCTATGCATAGGGCTGCACAAAAATTCGTAGTTCGTAATTCGATTTGAGTTTGATTCGAAAAAAGTTCGTAAAAAATTCGATTCGAAATTGAGTTCGTTTGAAATTAATTCAAACCAAACTCAAACTGGACCTAATTCGTTCGAAATAGGTTCGCAAACCAAATTAGTTCGAAATTAACTCAAACGTGAACCATTAATGATTTCCACTAATAATGAACTTTAATATTTTATTTATGATAATATTTGGATTTGTAATAATTCTAAGACTTTGGTGATTATTCTGTACTTCTATTGATATTTAAATTGTACTTTGAATACTTTGGATATTTGAAAACTTTGGTGATGTTGTTCCTATTGGCTATTTAAAAAACTTTGGATACTGTGATTGTACTGAACTTTGATTCATTGTACTAAATTTTGGTGTTTGATATAAATTTTGGTATTTGTAATGAACTTTGATATAAACTTTGGTGTACTGTGTAATTAGAATTCAGAATGCCTGAGTTTTTATTGAAGTGCTGTAATTTCGAACTATGGTCCAGCCATAAGTCATAACTCGTAAATCGTAACAAAGATCATAAAAGTTTGAAATTGAGTTCGTAAAAAATTCGATTCGAAATTGAGTTCATTCGAAATTAATTCAAACCAAGCTTAGTTCGAAATTAATTCAAACCAAACTCAAACTGGGAGTAACTTCAATTCGGTTCGGTTCGTTTGCAGCCCTAGCTATGCATACAACTTCAAAAGAAACTTGACTTATATATGACACCGTATTTAAGATGGAAAACAGAACAGGATCATTCAAGAAAATATAGCTAGACTAGATATAGATATATATTGCTTGACTGGGCAAAACTTTGTTTAAGTTATTGAATAAGACAAAAAATTCTGAGAAATGGACAGTTAAAGAATTCAATACATAAAACAAGTTGGCATGATAATGAACGAGGTTGAACCATGCATGATTATTATTGTGTTTCAATCACTAAGCTCAACAACTCCATTAATGCTGCAATAGTGCTAGGGCTTGATGACTGAAACGTTTAACTGATTGTCCTCAACTGAGAATATTGGTAATATTGGTTGTATTGAATAATGGTTTTTGTAATGGAACTAGCGTCCCTACATGATTAGTCAATCATTTTGAAATGAACATTTTGCATTATGAAGATGTGTAAAGGAGTAAAGGACATGCTACTTCAAAGGCCTACTCTCTGTCAGAGTCAAGAATACGGAGAATCATAAATAAATATATGTAATTCAAGCTCAGTCTTTTGCTCAGATTTTAAATGGCAAAATGATCGAGTAAATTGTCCACAAGATTCAGAATAGAAGAGCAGTTTAGAAGGACAAACTTTTCACTTTGGAAAAAGATCATAGTCATACTTGATTTCTTTTATTAAAAAAAGATAGTTATACTTAATTCTGTTTTATCTGCAATTCATTTATAATACTGTTATTATCTATGTTTATTATTTCTATTTGATGTATTAATTAAGAGGATTGACCAAATTAGAAGAAAGTTTCTTTCGGCTGAGATTCTCTAGAAATCAGCACTTATTCAATAGGGGATTGTGTGTTTGCACAAAGAACGTGGGGGGGGGGGGGGGGGGGGGGGGGGGGGGGATTAGTTTAGATCAAATAAGATTGAAGGATTATCAGCATACATGAAAGGTGTTCATTCAAATGAAATATAAAGAAAAGTTCACTGCTAAACTTTCTCCTAATTTCTGAACTGGTCTAATATATATCACATTTAACAATTTCACTTTGTTATCTGAATTTTAAAAATTATAGGTATATTCAGAGGCAGATTCAGGATTCTGATCATGGTAGGCACAAACTATTAATAAGAGTATAATTTTTTCTCTCCTGACGAATTACAGCAGAAAAGCAAATAAGAATCTAAAAAATCATGACATGATCAGATACTTCACGACACGACACGGTTCAGTCACAGCATAACACGGTTCCATCACAGCATGACATGGCACGTGTGCCGGTCACGTGTTGTGACTCGCGTGTCCCTTGCCATGACCATTCACGCGACGTGATCATCTTTCGAAAATTTGACACGACATGGCACGTCACGCGAAATATTTGATCACGGCACGGCACATGGTCACGTGAGTCACATGTAATTAGGACCGTTAGATCTTGATCGAATGGTGAATCTTGAACAAAATAACCTAAATTATGAAAAAAAATAGTTAAACATGACCAAACGTGACCAGTCACATTTAGATACGTCACGTGTGTTCACGGCATGTCTTGGTCATGGCGTGACTAACGTGTTGTGACCATTCACGTGCCATGACCATCCTTCCAAATTTAGTCATGACATATATATATTTAGATCTCTAGTAGCATATCTCTTTTTTCTCCTAGCGAATCAGTTATTCTTCTGAGTCGAGTAGCGAATCGGACCGCATCTTTTTTCTTTAATTCTTTTATGCGAATCAGTCTGGACTGACTTTCTTTTCCACGTAATTTTCTTCTACTTGGCCATGAATTAAATCCAGGGGTAGGCATTGTTTCCGTCCAGGGATAAGCACAAGTATAAAATACCACTGGGTCTAAAAAAAATTTCGAATTCAGAGATAGACAAGTGCTACCCCTAATCCACCTTAGATCCACCAATGGATAAATTGAAAGTTATTTGAACCCTCCTATTTTTTACTTTTGTCAATCAACCAAGTATTTCACTCTTTCTATGTTTTACAACCATAAAATCATAGTGTGATGGGTGTTTAAAATCTTAAAAAAATAATAATATTATATTACTTTGTCTTTTGTGTAAGTTAAACGTTCTAATTTTTTATGAAAATCTACGTATAATTTGTCTTTACGGTACAATTTCTAAAAAAAATTGGTGTAATTTTACCTATCTAAAAAAATCTACGTATAATTTGTCTTTACGGTACAATTTCTATATTTGGACAGTACAAAAACAGTGTTTTTCTACCTATCTAAAAAAATAATAAAAAATTTCAAAAATTATAAAATTTCATCTCCGAGCATATTTTAGTATGGATATCATATTGAACAGTTTAGATCGACATATTGGACTTTAAAAATGAAATTATAAAATATGAGGTATGATGAGGTATAAAAAGCATAACGCATTGAAACCCTCCTCATATATATATATATATATATATATATATATATATATCAATATACAGGGTGGACTAATTGATCCCTATATTTTTTTTTTTCACAGAAATCGCTCACTGTGACTCCGTTATTTTAAATTATTAGATCGAAGTTAGAATTATGATGTAAATTGCAACATAGTATTTTTGTTCTATATATGCATCCTCAGTACAAATAACTTTTGAAAATGTAAAATAATTGGCTTTCCGTTCGTTAAGACTTATGCATATTAATTACAACATATATCAAAGGGCTAGCTATAGTATGTGAATAGTAATTAAATTACATTAATTAATACATATTACAACAAGTGTTAATTCCTTCAATATCAAGTTATATCATTATCGTTTTATCATTCTTTTTTTGAAATTAAGTAGAGGTACCTGGCTGGCTGTTGCATTGAACAAACATTTTTACACTATTTTCTTACTTGTTCTTTTCAGATCTCCACAAATAATATTTTTTTGTGATTGTTTCCAATTATATTCAAACAAGTATCTATGTATAAGAATCAGTTTTAATTTAATAACAAAAGACCGAAAAGATTTCTTGTATTATATAACTTGAGAATTTTGTGTTTCTCTTAACATAATTTTTACTTCAAAATTGAAAACTGGAGTCCCAATCTTTCTAAGAAAACAATTTTTATGGACATTTATCATATGCTAACGCCTCTATATATAGTTTTTGCAAATTGATATTTTCATATGTTACGTTAATGCCGTGATCATATTTGGGATATATGGGGCTTATGAAATATATATTTTATCCATGAAATTATGTAGTGCTCGTGTACACCTGTCGTATATAAATATATGGGACCCACGCCCCATGATTTCCTGTTTTACCCTTGCACGAGATTAGTACAGTGTGATCCTGGAATAGTATCCATCTGTTAGATACACCTGTGGCCGAAATTTTTATTTTTAACATTTTAATAAAATAAATTAATAAATTGACCATCTTTTCTGGTCAATTCTAAATCTAACACGGCCGCAGAACACCGCTGCGGACCCATATGGGGGAGGCCGCAGAATGCCAGAGCGGACCCCCATATGGGGCCGCAGAACCATTCTGCGGACCCCATTTTTTTTCTTTTTCTTTTCTGTTGTTTTACCGAGGAAACCAAGGGGTCAAAGCCCTCCCGCTGAAAATTAAATTTAGTTTATAGGGATGCGTGCAGAACAATTCTGGTTTAAAAAAAACTGTATTAAAAAAAAAAAAAAAGGGTCCGCAGAACCATTCTGCGGCCCCGCTCAAATGGGTCCGCAGAATGCCGGTGCGGCCGTGTTAGATTTAGAATTGACCAGAAACGATGGTCAATTTATTAATTTATTTTATTAAAATGTTAAAAATAAAAATTTCGGCACCTGTGGTTTATAGGCACACGCTAGTAAATTTACACCGCCATGATTCATACCTAGCGTCTCTCTAACCATTGTTTTTTCTTCACGCAATTAAATCTGGAAATAAATCTGCTGTTATTCCTTTGAAATAACAGGTTCATGTTATTTCAATCTTAACAGTTGATTTTTATTGAAATTTGTACATAAAATATTTTCTTTGTTGAAATTCGCGTATGAAGAATTTTGAACGGTTGAAATAAGAATAACAAATTCCTGTTATTTCAAACAACAGATTTATTTCCATTGAATCTGGGTTCTCTACAATTGGAGCCACCGTCTTTGTTTTTCTGAGCCTCACATGTCAGTGTCTACGTGCAATTATGAGCGTAGTCAAAAATTTTATCAGAAATAGTAAAAAAATACTCATACAACTAGCGAATTGTGGACTGTCGTGAATTAACTAATTTAGTTTGCAAAGGGTTCAGAAGTAGACAACAATCTGATTACACATAACCTATATCCGTTTTTCAGAATCCAAAAATTAATAAACAATTACTTATTCCTGGTTCAATGTGATTTCTCTGTACAATGACACCATTAATATATTATCATAGCACGTTTAACATTGTTGCTGTAGCAGTACATAAATTTTTTTTATCAGAAATTATAATACTAACTTATCTAAGCTAATTTTAAGTAATATATGTTACATTTGTCATGAACATCGGGTTATATATGTAATATGCGACATTTGGTGGATATCTTCAACGCTGTTACATGATGTAAAAAATTTAGCGTTTACTGGAATAAAGCTTTCTTTCCAGGAAAAAAAAATACTCACTGCCAGAATCTGTTTTATATAAACACATCAGTGCAGATAGTCTTATCTTATATGACAAATATATGCATTATCTAATGTACCAGGTTGTGCATTAATTTGGAGTTCCGAAAATAAATATGGAAGATTAAGGTAATTGTTGACAAATATATATTACAATAAGTTTTCATTTGGTAGAAAAATTATAACAGCAGTCAATATTCATTTCATATCTAAATAAGCAGGTATATATTTTATGCAACATATCAATATACATTGTATGTATAATATATTTTATTACAAATTATATGGAAAACTGAATGAAAATATTTAGGGAATCAATTCGTGAAATGTGTATACTACAAGAATAGGCCACTATTCGCGAGGATAATTTCCGAGAGTATACCAACAGAAAAGCGTTACTTCTGAGTGTATCGGTATTACTACAGGAGTATCCACAAAGATACCGTCGGCAAAAAGAACTTACCCTCGCAAATAGTCACAGATTTTTGTAGTATGTGCAACCCTTTTGTTCGAATATAAGTATGTTATTATTATTATTTTTAATCAAAATTAAGATCATACAAGCCATCAATTAACATTAATATTCGTAAAAGCTCTCTCATATAAATTTCAAACATGCATGTGATCTCCACATTATAATAACTATTAAGCTAAAGATTGATTCTCAATGATAAGTCTATTACTGCATGGTGTTAAATATATATAAAATAAAGGAAGCATTTATCATCCGTTAATTAATTATATGTATTTTTATATAGTCGTTTTGAAAGTTATGACACCAGATAGAGTAAATACAATGTCCGACAGTTGAGAGGAAATGCCGGACAAATACGCGCGGAAGCAGCACAAAATAATCTCCAATTAATTTTTCTCTTTGTGCGTAGAATTAATATGTGACCTAGCTCTGCATTGGTATTACTAACTATATATACATGCGGTGCCAAGTCCGACAAGCACAATTTTCAAGCGAGATTAAACTCTGGTGGAGACGGGTTGACAATTAATATCAATAATCAAGTATTTATGCTGTGATCCGCTTAGTGGGTTTTTTTAATTTTAAATTGTTGTAATTAAAAACTCTTTTGCTAATGCAAATGGGCAACTATGCCTTTTCATCAAAAAAGAAAAAAAATCAAGTATTCATGTGATATCAAGATCAGACGTAGGGACAAGTTCAGTAGTGAAGCGAACATTTATTATTGTACACTAGTACATAAAAAAATAATTGCCAGATGAAATATTAAACGTGCAAGAAGTTATGGAATTTTCCCTAGTTAGTTAAAAAAAGTGATATACGTTACTGAGAAAGATGGTTGTTAATTTGCTTGCAAATTAAACATCAATAAATTGGATATATAGTCAAAGAACAATTAAAATTTCAATCAAATACAGGCTATTTCATATATAGAAATAATAAGATTAACTTTATTTTCTGAAAGTCACTGCATGTACTTTAAGATCAATAATGGTTAGTTGATAAATATAACAGAATATATGGAGAAATTATCAATAAATTTGGAACCCATACCATTAACAAGCATACAAAAGATAAAACATAACGGCAGAGTTTTTTTTTTTTTTGAGTAAAAATTGAAGGTTAAGCCACTCAACTATTTAATATTTACAAGAGATTTCTTTGTTCATATTTCTAACATGTGCACAACCTCCCACATAAAGAGTATTATCTATGTCACTAGACCAAAAGCTGATTCCCATAGTGGCAGAGTTTTAGATTCAAATTCAAATAAATCTAAATTTTCGTTGAGCATCAGTCAAACATTAGTTTAGAACGTACCCATCATTTGTTAGTTCAAACATATGCGTACATGCATATATTATACGCTCATGGATGTATATATACACATACATACTTCTTTAGGGAAAAATATTAGTGTACAAAAATAATAGATATGGTAACTACGTATAGTCATATATACAAGTAAAATCCGAAAAAGGCTCAGAAATAAAATCCTCAAAATTTCCAAAAATAGAAACGACACTTTTTATGCTGATGCCACACATTATTGAAATGTACTGTCTAATATTTAAAAGGAAAAAAAGTTTTAACAATAAATATGATGATTAATTACAATACTTTTGTACATAAGTTCATATATGATTCTAAGCAATCTTATTGCTGAATGTATTGGAATTAATGTCGTCGAATCTTCAAAAGTAAGAGGATTAGATAATATAATATTATTTTATTTTATTTTTAAGTAAAAAAAGATGGAGATTTAGTCTACTAACTTTATTTAATGTTCATAAAAAACTCTCTATTTAGGTTTTAAACTCACAACCTCTCACTCAAAGGATATTGTCTTTTGTCACTAGATCAAATGTTGGTTCTTGTAATATAATTTTATTTTATAATAAAGATGTAATGTATACATACAAAAATTATAAAGTTTAATGAATAAAATTATAAAATTTTAATTTATAGAGTGAGATTAATAGTCTTAATTATCTAAAAATTCATTTGATAAAGTTCACACAGATAGTAACTATGCATTTATTCCTAGTGAGTTTCGAAGAATTTTAATATGGAGATTTGAATATTAAAGAATGGAACGAAGGGATTTTTTTAATTTTCTTTCTTTTGTTAAATAGGAACGAAGCTAAGGGATTTAATTTGTACCTGTCGCATTATAATTTGCAGATGTCATCAGTTCACGTCCCATCATGTTTTTAATTAATATTCATTTAATTTATCTAGTCTAATCTTTTCGCACAACTAGATTCCATGGATCTGTTTAATTAATTAACAAGCCCCCCGTGCGTGTGATATAGGAAAAATGTATATATTATCATTATCTTTAGCTATAGATCATCTAAAATTTCAGTACCTAATTAAAAAGGCTTTTACTTTTGATTGTTTAGAAGTTCATGTGTGAATCACAATTTTAGAATCTAATTGTGATAAGTGAATAGTATATATACACAAGTACTGGGGTGGCGGCATTAATTAACGGTCTCTTATTATTAAATAAAGTGTCGTTGCTAGCTAGCTCTTTTTGTTATTTACTTGTTTTAACATAAAAATACCTAGGTTCATACATATATGGAGTCTAAAATTGTTGTTGTACTAATTCTTCATGAGTCCAACTTGCCATATAAAAAAAAATAATTAAACTGTTAAGTATATCGACTCGGGATTAACGTGCTGCTACTATATATATAATTAGCTGCAAACAATTATTAGTGTCTAGAAAGATGGAAAAACGCTTTGTGGCATTTGAGAACTTTGCTTTAAGGACAAGTATTAGCTCGTGGCACACAACTCGGTAGTAATGTGTATTATATAGCTTGATTTTTTATTTTTTTAGATGATTCAGTTCATAGATTAATTAATAAGTTGACCAAAGCTCAGTCAAAATAATGTCCGTTTCAATAGGATCCTTGAATTTTGCTCTTTTAACAAGAGTTGAGCTTTTATTTATTTCCAAGCCAAATCATCTTTTTCGTAATTACAGTGATAAGTTCAAAATTAGAAACTTGATAAATAAGGTTTAAAATTCATAATTCACAAAAATACGGATATATCGAGAATAATTCATTTTCTTATACAGCATCCAAATATATTAAAATATTGAAATTTTAAAAAGGAAATAAAAAAACAAATTCTAGAAATATTTCAAAAATATCTATGAATAATTTGTGAATTAAATTGGCAATAATTTCTTTATTATTAAAGAGTTTGGTACACCCAGCATATTTTAGATGTTATTCTCGAAAACTCGTACGTACCACTACACTAAGTCCGTGGTTCTAAATTGGCATTAATTTAAAAACCGAGTAAACTTGTCTATCAATTGAAAAGATATTGAAAACAAGTAATTCACAAATGTTTTTTTAATATCATTACTAAGTCCAGCTAGTATGACATCAGTGTCATTACAGCTTATATAACACCAACTCTAAAAACTATCGAATTGACTTCAAAAGACGAATCCAACCCGTTCGAACCGATCTACTTCATTAGTTGTGCGTTTACATGTAAAATTTATAATTTTTCAAACTTGTTTAGTATCAAGTCAAACAGTCAAATGTGGAAGTTATTCAATTAATTTTAATGCATATACTATTCAATATTTTTTACTGCTTGACTTGGTACTAAAATAACTCGAAAAAATATAAATTTTGCATGTAAACACATCACTCGTACAATAAATAGGTTTTGAACAGTTTAAATTTGTCGTTTGAAATTTATCCAATAAATTTTTAAATTTATGTCAAATGACACTAATATTATAGTAGCTAGACTCATCATTACTTTGTTCTCAGTACGTAGCATATATTACATATGTAGTGATGAAAGAGAAAAAATATTCTCGGTGGACTCAATAATAATGATAATTTTATAGTTGGTGAAAAAGATATCCAATTTTATGGAAGTGCTAAGCAATTATGTACATATGATCAGGGGATCATTGTACAATATTTCTCACGTATATATGTGACTCTGCATTGAAGTTATTAATAGGTTACTCATTAATCCATCACTATAGCGCGTATTGAGTCATAGAAATAGGGCTTCTCACCCTATGGCTATGCGGCTATGCCCCGTAAGCTGCCTGGCATACGAACGGACGGATTTTTATGAGAGGCTTTATTATTGTGCAGCACAATTTTTAAAACGAGAGGATGGTTGAGAATTATGCTGGACAAGAAAATGTGAAAGTACTTAATCCTAATTCTTATACTTATAAAAAAAAAGTACTAGAATTATAAAATTATTGTAATTACATAAACACTTTTTGTCACGAATTGCCACTAGATAATAATTTGTTTGACATATTTGGGTGGAATAACTTTCTACAATTTAAATCAGAATATGTATACATGGAATCTAATAAGTTGATTACTAAAAATTTACAGTACATGTTACTTGGAATCTAATCAGAATATGTTACACAAAATTACTAAATTAGGGTTAATTAAGCAGCTAAATTAAAAATAATGTAAAGAGTTTAACGCTAACGGTCCTCCAGTTAAAATATAGTGTCGCCATTAATCCCTCATGTTCCCCCTTCTTCTTAGCATGTGTGCGTCTCTCTCGCTCTTCGTTCCAACCCTTGATTAACAGTGCCTAAACCGGATTTCATGGCCATTAATTCCGTGTCTCACAATAACCCTCGATGTTTCAAAGAACTACAATAAAAGCCCCTGCCAAACGGTCAACGAAAGGATCGCGACCGGAGATAAGAGGGCCAGCGTGCGTACCACATTTGTCGTTCTCTAGTGGCGTGTTCGTAAATAACACCGAATTATGAGGCCAATCATAGACGGTGGTCCCCTGCGCGGGGTGCATGTGGGTCTCAGTCTGGCGCTGTCGTGGGGATGGTAGACTCGAATCTCGGAGGAGGGTTAGACCGGGCCCACAAGAGGAAGACTGGACACCTGTCAGGAGACGAGAGGTGGGTTGGGATCGGGAACTCGTAGTCTGGCGCCATAACAGACGTGACGTCTCTATCACTGCCGTCCGACAGCTCAGAGCCCACCACACCCTCTTCGCCTTGGGCTTTGGACCCCGCAACAACCACTCCCTTATACCTCTTCTTGATTCTCTGTTAATTCCCGCTCTCCGCTCACCTGTAACCTCCTGCTAAATTTCGTTACAAGTACATAATATGAATTGATCTATAGATTTATCTCTTAAAATTCCAATGGTAGCTACGACCAAACTAGGTCCTTGTGCGCACAGTACAACTATTTTCGGATAATATATATAATTCAAACAATTTTAGAAAAGCAATATAATTTTTTTTTTTTTGAAGAAAAAGAAAATTAAGTTGCAATGACATCGTGGTACACCTGGTACTGTACAGAAGATCTGCCCGTCTTTCCCTCAATTTATCTAGCTCTTAATATTGTTTACACCCGGTTCATGTACACCAAGAAGGGGAATTTAATCGTTGACAAAATGTATGCATGGACTCGGTCTGCAGACTACTACACCACCTGCCAATTTCCACGGGAACATTGATAGGACGCTCCTCGATCTAGTGATGCTAGCTGCCACCTACTAATAGCTTTGGATATATCTCCTCCATTTACACTTAAACTGGCGTTCTCTGCTTAACATTCTCTAACGTATTAAACAGGGAGAGAATCGAAAAGTACGGTCCGATTGTTTGCTGTGACTGGAGAGGAGTTACCTTATTGAGTGCAACTGCGTCAGGCCAATATCTTCAATCGAGGCACTCGTGCTGATCCCTCGTGGGAAGAAAAAGGTTCTCCTCTGTGGATTAAACCAATGCATATTAACAGTAGCGGGTCAAATTTGATTGAGTCAATGAGTTGGTACATGCTCAGTAGCAAAAGCAAAGACGGTAAATCATGTGACGAATTTAAGACGTGAGATTTAAACTTTTGACAGTGATACGGAGATTTCACCTCAGATTTCTACTCAGGGCAAGTACAACCTAGGACAAGCAGGGATCAGAAACTTTTTTAGGTCACACCTGCCTACATTGCCCCTGAAAGTGAGACATAAATAACGGTAATCATTGCCTTTTGAATTTCAAGATAGGGGTTATTTGGTAATTACGCTACAAAATGAAAGGAGCTATATAGGCCATTCCTACTACTGAGCTGAAGCTATCTATTATGTAGATATATTAGGTTGGTACCTTGAGGTACAGGCAGGAGGGGCTCAAGGCTGAGCTTAGAAAAGGTTACACAGAGGTGTGGTGATTGTGACAGGGTACGGTCCATCCTCAGAAAAATATACATTTCCTGACATTTTGTGCCCAGCTACTGTGTTGACCAATTATCATGCAAGGACAAAAGGATTGCATCAGCAAAGATGCAAGAATCTGAGCTTTAAAAATAGAACTTGATGCCGTAGTTCTCAAATAATCTCATATGCTTAGTGAGTTGGGCCGAATTCTCTACCTGGGCCTATATTTATGTATAAAATTCATGGAAGCAAAGCTTTTGGAGTAGGTGAAGTGCTGCTCCTTTTAGGGAAAGTCAAATCAATCAACAAAAAATTCACATAAGATCTATTTCAAAGTAGGAGCCTAGCTTCAATTTATTACCCTAAATAATCTCAAAAGAGAAATACATCATCCATGGCAGGAATTGACAAATGACCAAATGCATATAAACTCACCTAAAACCTATGTCAAAAGCCAAGCCACCATGCCAAAGTATCAGCATTTTATACTACAAAGAACCCACGCTAAGTTGTAGAAAAATTTAAATCTAGCCAAGGCCCGGAGCAGCTTTCTCCTTTCGACCGATTGTAGTAGAGAGACGAGCAGGCCTTGTTATGCTGTCAATAAGCCCATATTCAATTGCTTGCTGAGGATTGAAGCTCTTGCTATCATTGAGGTCATCAAATATCTGCACGGACAGATACAAGTTGAAACACACTCATTTTATTGTTACTGTTGTGCAAAACATAGAACCCTCGTGTAATGTTGGGTAACAGCATTTGACACTAGGACACTGCGATGCACACATGTGAAAAAAGAAGCAATAGCATTTAATATGCAAAAAACATAAAAGGAGTACATGTGAAAATCAGTTCATAACTTTGTAAGTTCAACATAGTAAAATTAGAAAAAAGAAGTAACACCATAATGTCGAACAATTTTTACTTTTTAAGTACAATAAAGAGCACAAAACTCACCTTCTCTACAGGTTGACTTGTATGCTTTGCCAACTCATTATAGAGGTGATCTCTAACTTTAATAAGTTCTTTTGTTTCATTGAGCACAACATCAGCCTGTAATTCATAATCAACAACTTGTCCTAAGGATTTTATATATAAAAAAAAAAATAGAATCTGTTAAAATAGGAAAACATAAGATGGTTGCACCGTAGTATATAAAAACACTTGTTTCATTGAAATAGGCGGGGGCATATCCCCCATTTTTATCCAAAATAAAAATATAGAGAAACAAAATTATTTGATAACTGCTGCAGACTAATCAAGAGTAAATAACTCAACTCTTGCACTTTGACTTTAGAGCTAGGATGTACAACCTTAGCAGCCTCTGCTAAGTTCTTAAAAAAAATACTTTAGAGCTAGGATAATATGATGCCGGCAACTTGTCAGTATTCAAGTGAGATTTAACTGGTAAAAAGAATATCAAGGGTAATATTGGTATAATAGCTAGGTGCTGTATAGTAAGATAATTTGGCTTAAAGCACAAACCTTCCCACTTGCTTCTCCAACTGGTGAACGCAGAACAACCTTAGAATGAGGTAAACAAGTACGTTTTCCCTTGAAAAAAAATATATAAAAATCAATATGATATGCAAATATGACGAAAGTGAAGATTTAAGAACATAGACTAAGAAAATAGCAAAGGTTGAATTTTCAATAATTCCTACCTTCTTTCCAGCAGCCAGAATAAAAGCTGATATGTCATATGCAGATCCTATGCACCGGGTAGACACCGAGCTCCTCAAATTTTGCATTGTGTCATATATAGCCAAGCTTGGAGAAATCTGACACATTAGTGAATCATCTAAACTAAACCATGTCGTCCGATCAAAATGGGGACAATTTCAATGTTGTTACCTAGGCCAGGTATTTACAGTACTATTAATTTACCAAGCAGTTATGCTATTTGTCATGTTCCAATGTAGAAAGTAGTACAACCAAAGCTTAACTATACCATATATCAAACTAATAGGCCCCAAACATAGCAAATTAAACATTAGTATGAACATATTCCCCCATCCACACACACACACAGGGGTAAAAGGGTACTAAGAGAAAGCTAGTTTCTCCATCTGTTTATATATACAAAAATAAAGAAAATTTACATCTCCGCCTCGACAATTGATGAAGAAAGACAAATCTTTTGAGGACTTGAGTTCATCGAGGTACAACAAGGTTGCTACAAGCTCATTGCTAGTTTCTTCATTTAATTCATCCGAAATAAATATAATTCGCTCCTTATGCTGTGAAAATATAAACATACAAATTAAATACAAGTATCATAAAGGCCAATTTGGGTTTACCAAGTGTGAGGTACTGATTCTGTGTTAGCAGCCATCTGGTACTGATACCTTCAGAAGAGAGCATACAATGATCACTTGCTAATGTCAACCCAAGGTTTTAGGTACTAATTCAGCCATATTAAAACTCAACCAGAGACATGACAAGATGTAAAACATAGAAAGAAAGAACATGCATAACAAACTAACAAAAAAAATAATAATAATAATAAAGAACATTGATATTGAGTTCCTTACTAAAGCATCCCACAGGCCAATAAACCCGGAAATGCCTTCAGCCTTATTCCGGTAGAATACTCTTGGCCCACCAGAATACATCGTAGTTGCTAGAGCTCGAGTGGCTGTCCCTTTTGACCTAAAATATTATTTGTAGAAAGAATAAAGCTTTTGTCAGCTACTGATTTTGGAAAGCAAACACTAGTAAGATGTTGTTAGGGAATAAGCATATTGAGAGCAAGATTAAGAAGTGTAGGAAGAATAAGCTTATTTTACTTGCTTTCTGGCTATAATTGGAACTAACAGATATCCCACACAAGTTATATTCAGAATAAAGATAATTTAAAATAAGATTGAGAATTAATTACTCCTTCTGTTCCCATTCGTAAGTTATTGTTTAGCAATGAGACTAACCAATTATTCACCATAAAATTAGATAGAAAAAATCGCGTTTAAGTTCACCAAAGAAAGATATACCTCCACGAGGGCTTTTTTTGAACCTCCTTATAGAAGGAAGTGTTAACATTTCTTTCTCCAGTGCGAAAACAACCTGCCCAAGTTTCAAACGAGAGAAAAAAAAAAAAAAGACATTTATAGCAGAACTTTTCGCCAAAACAAGCTCTGATTACATGGATGGAGAAATGGAGAGGTAGTAACCTGGCCAATCCGTATGCCTGGACCTGAAAATATAAGAAAAAAAAGCCGAAGTTATCACCGAAAGTTCCAGAAATTGGCAAAAAATAAAAATAAAAATAAAATAAAATAAAAGAGAGAAATAAGTTGAGTACCTGCAAGTAGTTGTAGTGCGAGCATATAAGCCCGACGAATTTGGAAGGGTCAAAGAGAGCGCCATTAGCAGAGTGTGAAGCGTAAAGCCGGGTGGGGTTTAGAGATCGAGAGAGAAACCAGGATAAAGCGCAAAGAAGCAGGATCTCATACAGGGCCAGACCGGGCCGGATTTAACAAAATTGGCCTCAAGAAAAGTGCGTGGGTCCTTGAAATTTCATGGAGTCGAAGAACAATTCCGATTTGTTTAGTTAATTCGGAAATAGATGAAGTCTTCAAATCAATTCGTGTATTGGTTGGAATTCAGATCCAGTGAAGTAACCCAATTTTTGGGTTTTGGATCAGAACCGTCCGATTCAAATCCGCGACAATCCATTCCGAAGTGGAGCACACACATCCCGAAGCGACAGATTCGAATACCGAGGCAATCCCGAGCGACGGATTCAAATCGGACGGTCCCGATCCAAAACCCAAAAATTTGGTTACTTTAGGGGATCCGGACCCAAGAGAGAATAATAGACAGTTTTGTTTTAATCTTCAGTAGAAAAATATTTTGTTTTAGTTTTCCTTCCAAGAATTGTGTGATCCGTGTGGTTGAGGTATCAAGCCTAGCAGCTGTGGTTGGTTACTAAATCGAGTGAAAGATGCCAGTCATGTTACAACTTAATGGAAACAAGAGTTCTGACCAAAGAACAACAAAAATGGACACGATTTAAGATAATATCTTCCAAATATTTCGAAGACCATGTCGGGCTTCTCATTGAAACTGTCTATCAGAAATACCACAAAAGTAAAACGCAAAACAAATTAGTACAAATATACGGGCTTGTACAATAAGGTCAAGTCATAATCGTCCTAGCAATCTTCAGAGTACATTCGAAATGCTCAAGCACCTTTTGATATCTTGTGCGCGTGTCAAGGCCCTGCCAAATAAAAGAAGAGTGCAAAACAAGACCAAATAAAAATTTTGATGCTTGACATCAGAACCTGAGATAATGATTGTGCACTCAACTATTTCAAATTGCTATATTGTCAACAGACTAACCACTCTGAAGCTACGGCATGGATACCAACCCAAGGGATCCTGCTCAGAAGGTTTAAGCTGATAGAGACTATTACCCAAAATTTATAAATACCTTATTTGTATTTACTTCAGGCAAAGTAGAGGGTGATTGGCGCCAGAGCATAAAGCTAGAGATAGCACCACTACTACCAGCCGTGCTTTTCTCTGATGCCCTTTTAGTATCTTCAGGCAAAGGTACTGCATCAAATTTCTGCTTTGTAGAATCAAACCAGTTCAATTCATCAAATGACCTATCTTGGCCCAAAATCTGAAAAAGAAAAAATAAGATGTCCTTTGTTTAGCATTTAAGTTGTATTTGTACAGAATGTTGTTGTTGTTTTTTTTTTTTTTTTTGACTTAGCAGCAAAAAGGTAATAAAAGTATTTTACAAATTACCTTTAGAAGAAATGCTACTCCCATGGTAAAACCATCATAGTTAAACTCCGAGCTACTTTCATAATCTCTTAGTAATTTCTCCTTGTGAACTCTAGAATCGACCATATTGGCAATTACATCTGTGATTACCTTGAAAAAATCCTTACATTCGCATAAACTGCGATTCTGCAATTTCTGGGAAGAAACAAGAAGCAGAGTCAGAGTCGAAAATTTCAGTACAGAAAAAGAAAATAAATGGATAAAATTAGGTGGTAAGCACCAACTAAGGTGCCCTTCCAACAAGCCTTATCTTTTAGCAAAAGTTAAGCCAAGAAAATTTTAAAAAGAAGAGAAATTGTAGACGATAAATTGTTTGGCTAAAGAAAGTAATACAGAAGAAAGTACCTGAGAAAAAAATGATATAAAAAAAGAGAGAGGTTTAATGATATCATCTTGCTGATGCTTCGTTAGTGTTTCGTCTACTATGCTTCCCAAGACGATAGTATCATTACTAAAACCAAGCATCTTACAACACTCCGAGAAACTCATATCAGAAGAATATCTTGCTTGAGACCTATATTCCATAACATTTCAGATGCATTAAGTAACCATATTTAAAATGTTTTCTTTTTCAACGTTGAAATTAGCCTTCTTAGCACCAAATGGCAGTTATTTTAACTGATTCCAATTAATTTTGTGCAAATAATTCTTACTGGATTTAAGGGCTTTGCTTTAATTTTGCCTTTCCCAAAATTTCACAAAGAAGCAAATTATTCTAGGAGAAATTAGCACAGACTCAATTTCTCAAAAGGAAAACTGAAAAAAAAAAAGATCATGTGGATAGTTTCTCTATCTGAAAAGTAGATATCCACTTCAGTAGCTCCTGTTAAGCAGGAACAAGATCAACCCTCGGTCTTTTCTTTTTTTTGTTTTTTTTAATAAAAAAGTCAAACTTAGGTCTTATTTCCACAAAATTTATTAACCAAACAATACCATATTCAAAAACCAAGATTAGCAAGGATTGGCATGTACCATGAATTATTTCTGAAATAATGAGCACAACCAGCAGCAGTTATTCTAAGGAGACCCAAAACATTTCCTAGTCTAGTGACAATAGATTGCACTTGCTCAAGGTGGGACAGTTCATGATCTCCAATAGAGAGCTTGCGCAATGCATATCTAAGATCCCCTTGTTGCAAAGAGATACCCAGGGTAGAAAATCCAATGTTATTCTACAAAGACAATAAAAAGAGAATTAGTCAAATTCTATTAGTATGCGATCACTGAACAGTTCCATGCCATTAGCATATGAATAGATCCTTTCTGGGCAGACCTTACGAAAAAAAAAAAAAAAAAAGCAGAACAACCCAATTACTAAAGAATAGACAAATAAAAATAAAATAAAGAAATCAGTTCATGATGATGACAGATGGGAAATTTCAATCAAGTCATACATGTTATATAAATTCACAATTTCACACAAATTTCTTCATTAATCGTCATTAAAAAAAACAATAACTGATAATACAGTACAGAACAAGGCAAAGTCAAATTAGAGATTGGAGTTACCATAGATAGATCGACTTCAGCATCATGCTGAAGCAACTCATTTAGATCCGTCAACATCCTATTTATGAAATCTAGGACCAAATTCGAAACTAGCGATAATGATTTTAATCCATGCATGGAGATATCAGATGCAACATGATCGGCTGATATTATTCTCAAATTCTTCTTATGTTGTCCATCAAAATCATTCTCAATTAAAACCTATATATTATTAAGTACAAAACGGTAAGTTCATACGTACACGTTAGTACAAATGACAAAAATAAAAATAAAAATAAATAAAATGCTGTCAACCTGTTTCATAATAATATAGGAATATCTTGCTGAGAATATTTCCAGTTTGTCAAAAAAAATTCCAATATCGAAGTCTGGGCACAAAGAACGCTCAATATGATGAAGAGCATCTAGCTCTAGAGCATACTTGAGCTCTCCCAAATGTCGCATTTCAGAGTATATCTAAAACATACAAATAAACAACAGAAAATTTTAGTGTGTTCATGCCAAAAACCCGTATACCTCTAAAACGGCCTCAGTACATCTCTGCAAAAAGAAAATATGTGCCATACCACCTCTTCTAAATCATGCCAACCCCTCCTTTCGGACCCATTCTTGAAGAGAAAGCAAATCAACATGGATGAGCATATGTTGGCATTTTCATAAACAATTAAGACGTAAATGCCCACAATGCATTTCCTATGCCCTCTCTAAGGTAATTTGGGAGGGGGGGGGGGGGGGGTCAGATTTTGCAATGTACATAGGGAACTCCCAATTATAAAAAGATGACAAATATCATAACGAAAAGCTTATATAGTACCTTGTGGTCATAGTTAGGCATCACTGAGTGACCATAAAATACAATATGTAGATACATCTCGACAAGCAACTTCACATCAATATACATGAAAGGGAGTCTCAAAGGTTTCATTCTCACATACCATGAAAGATTGCGCACACCTGTCTGCACAGCAAGGATTAGTAAAGAAGTACAGGGTATACTACAGGTATGGCATCAGTCCAAAAGTAACAACCTTTGTAGGATTGACAAACACAGATCCTTTCAGATGTGTTGAATGAACATGAAGTCTAAGATCAGCCTCGATATCTCTACAGAGAGGTGTAACTATCTCCTGTGCAAAAGGGAAAAAGAGTACATCTGTTAAAGATACAAGGGCAAAAAAATAAAAACAAAGAAGGATTATTCAAAAAAAAAAAAAAAAAAAGGAAGTGTTTCAGTATATCTGTGTTGAAAGGAAGAAAAAAGATTAAATACTACAATGCATCAAAATATGACGCATGACACTGCAAAAAGAAAAATCAAATGGACCTTCTCTTGTTAATTTTCAAATGAAACAAGAAATGAAAGAGCACTATTTACTTCGTCATTGTGTACAGATAAAAGATAAATGGATGTGTGTGTGTGTCGCGGGATGGGGGGGGGGGGGGGTGCAATTTAGAGTATTTACTACTACTAACATACATTTCTCAAAGCATTGACAATGTCTTGTTCATAAAATTTGAGCGTGAGTTTGTCCACATTGCAGAGCTTAAGGAGCCATAACCCATCAGAAAATGCATCAAGAACGTATCTGAACAAATTGTTCCCATTCATAGAAGTAAATATTACAATGCCGCAAACAGAACAGTACAGGCCAGTATAATTAGCAATACCAAAGTCCATATCCTACCAATTTAAATCATTTTTGTTCTTTCTGACAAGAACCTGATATGAATGCACAACCTAAGTGATAAAAACTAAAAAAAAAAGAAGGCAACGGACAAATAGATGGACATGGAACTAGACCTGACCAATTGTATTCTTGTTGCAGCAATCCTTGGACACAGTGCTTAATAGATTATTATTATGCTTTTTGGTTGTTGAGAGTCATACATATAATGGACAGGTGATAGAAGTGGCATGCTGAGGTTTTATAGGGGCACAAATGAAATCATCCTTTTTTTCTATTTACGAGGGATAAGTACTTAATATATTGCGTACTGTATCCATGTTGACTTGCTATCATCCATGTAAAGCATAGACAGCCAAGTTTGTGCCATCTCTCTTCTCCAGTACAAGAAGCTACAATCTACACACTCAGATATGATACTCTGAAAATTTGAAACATTTTGAAACTTCGACATGAGCTTCCGTATTCTGAAGAAGTCAACATCCAATTCTCCCTGTTTCAAAATGCATATGCATGGATTATGTAATATGTATATTTCTTAATGCAAAGGGGCACTTTTCGGTTTTGCCTGTTTAAGACCTCACAGTATCATTTGTACCCTGCAAATGAGAAAATTCATTCTACCCTACACATAGCCAGAAATATATCTCATATCCTTAGACACATATCATAATACATTTTAACCCCCTCCTGTTAAAATTCTCTCTCTCCTTGAAAAACTTGGCAATGGCTGCCAAGGTTCTATCTCTCTCTTTCTCTCCTGAATTTCGACTGCAGTGTAAATGTTTCATAAAAAAGGAGAGAAGGATACAGTTTACCCTTCCAAGATTTCCAGGAAATTAGGAGATATGTTCTCATTTTGTAGGAGACATGCTGATAATTTTGGACATTAAAGGTCAATATGAAAGCCATATATGTTTTGAGTTCTGACATACGATGCTCTGAAGTGCATCTTGAGCAACTGAAAATATGAGTTGTCTCTTTATACTACCACCGCCTCCAAGAATTTGCAATGACATAAGAACCTGAGATATACGAATGGTACAAGCCTACATGTGAATTTGTTCCAGAAAGCCAAAGAAGATTGCTGAACAGATAAAAAGAATATAATATAATATAATATAATATAAAGGAGTTTCAAATATTGATTCAGGCATATAAAATTTACTTTCGTAGAAAATAATATGAAGTCAAAATAAAAGATGATGTATCAACCAAAGAAAAGTAGAAATTGAGAAAGGACATCTCAGACAAATTTACCAATGATAATGAATCCATAAGCTTTGTGTCCATATCTTTGCTACCTGTTCCATAAAACTTCAAATTTAGCACTCAATGGATAAGCATACAATACGTATAAAAATATACACCTTTAAAGAAAATATGAAGTACACAGAGTAATTGTACCACGTGCAAGAGAGCTAAAGAATCCCAATTTGCTTGCTTGAGTTCCTTTAGCTACCTCAGATTGTAGTTTAACCTAATTCAAATCAATTAATGTCAATTTTGTGTAGCTCAGATACTGTACTAAAAATTGTGAGAGTTTGTCGGCAGCAAACCTTCGAAGGTAGTATAAGCTGCTCAATATCTGACTGAATGATGTTTATAATGTGAGGAAGACTCTGCACTATGTTAGCCCCTCTCATTTGGAATATATTACCAATAACCTAAATTAAGAGAATTTTTTAAACAGAACAAGTATAACACAGCAGGAGATTGGAAATAATGGAATGGGTTTGACATTGACATACTTTTAGTGAAACTATCATATGACAAAGGGACTTCATTTTTTCCCGCTTTAATGGAACCTGAAATATTGGCCAGTCATGACTATATATTTATATAAGCAAAATTGAAAGTCAAGCATTGTCTTATCTTTCTGATGCCTCAATAATAACAATAACAGTTACAGCCACTACAATTAAACATTCTTGTTGTATTAGCACCTCAAGGGATGCATGCAAGTCCAACATTGAAACCACAAGCACATGCAATCTCTCTGCCAGGACTACTCCCTGCACTGAATTAAAATTACATAATGAATTATGTTGCTAAGTGGCTTGGGTGATACTTTGTGGTGAAATAAAATAAAATTGTTGAACAAGACAAACCTAGACAGGTAATAACAAATTATTCGAACAATACCAACACTAACAAGTAATAATAAGAACAATCGCAAATAATCTGAATACCTGCAAAATTTGCTTCAGAAGAAGTCGAAGCCAATCTTCATTCTGAATCTCAGACTGCAAAACAATAAATCTAATTATAAAAAGGTAATAAAAGGGCAACCTTATTTGTGGTTAAAATGTTGAGTAAGATAAAGGTCTACCAAAGGATGCATAGATGATTGGAATGAGACAGCCCAACATGATAGTGCATCTTGGATGACTTGCCAATCCCTATGCAACATAACCAAAAGCCCGTCAAAAGATATTACATACACTAAAAGAAAGAGAATTAACCATAAAAAAAAAATAAAAAATAAAAGAAAGAGAATTTCAGTGCAATCTCAAAATGAAGGATTTTCATCACCAAAAGTGATACAGTTTATCTAATTGCTAATTGAAACTCGTAATATGATAGATATAATAAAAAAAGACTAACCTTAAATATAGCTTGTTGAGATGAATCAGATAATTCTTCTGAATCAAAATATAATCTTTTGAAACTTCCAGTGCTGAAAGCCATGCAGAAAATCCTTTGGGGTATTTGGTTTGTAGTATTTCAAAGAGAAAAACCTTTATTCCCCCAATATAAATTAAAGGAAGTTTTTCAAGCAAATCACTTAGCAGCTTTAATATTTTCTTGTTAGGAGCGTCACCTAAAAATAAAGCACAAAAATAAGAACTTTAGCAAATGATAATGACAGAAGGGTACAGGAATTATTCTGTAGATAACTTGCATGAAGAAATATTGTATAACATGACACTTTTTAATAAACTGTACCCGAGGCATACAAGGAGAAGAGAAGTAAAGCCAAAACATGAATTATCTTCAGCCTGTCCATGGGGAGCTCCTTCCAAGAATCTAAAAATGAAACGTCAACTTTGTTGATTATAACATATGTTAACAAACAACAAGAATTTTGATGTATAAATTGCAAATTTATTTTACTTCCATATGTTCCCATAAAACAACAAGTAATGCATATCATAGTATTCATGAAATGTCAATTAGAAAGGAAAGAGCTTTCAGCACGCAAATACAGTTTCTACAGTCAAGAACACCAAATCAGAACAGTAGACAATAGGAAATAATGGCTCACCAAGCCTTAGAAGGATTTCAGAGCAACCCTCATAAAAGCAAGAAGAAAATGCATCTAGAAGTTTTTTATTACACATGACAAGATTTAACGAGGCGCTCAAAGGTGAATCGACTCGAACCAATCGCTGAGAACAATCATCTCTTATATTAGTCTTCATTATGCAATTTATATGTACGATAAGGATAAAAAAGAATATTAAATATTACATTTACCTCGAAAAAACCAAGTGCAAAAAGCCTCTCAAGATTTTCTACTACCTGGTCAAGGAAATCAAGGTCGTCAAGTGCTACACCAAAGGTTTTAACTTCTAATTTCACCTTACTTAGCATCCTAAAAAAGTAGCATACACAAAAAAAAAAAAATCCATCATTTCCTTCAAAGATATACTAAGATACACCATGAAAAATTTTAGGCAGCCTAAGTTGGGTAAAGAGAACTGATGCTTCAAACAAAATTGCAATACTTACTCATGACATTTATAAAGCAAGTTCATAATGGCAAATACATCATAGCCAAGCATAGGGGAATTTGAAATTTTGGTACATTTCAGTACAACGTAGTAACAGAGGACCTTTTAGGCATGTTATTTGCCAAACTAATTTAGAATACCTCAATTAGCCATTCATCGAGTGACTTGCTGCAACATAATTTTGGCATATTATTTGGTGCAGTGTAAAAACTGATTAGCCCTCCACCGAGCAATTGAAATTTTAACAGCTCAGTTTTATCAACTTTTTGCAGGCAACATAACGATTTTCATATTGAACCAAATTTAATATACAGCCTATCTGAATGATAAAAAACATATCATAAAATTTTGAAGAACTTTGCTGTTGGCTGTCACTTGTCATGGTTGTCTAATATAAGTTGGTTGTCAGTGTGATCTTTTCCCTTCTTCTAAAGTTTACCTTGCAAAAAGAGACAAATGGCCCTTGATATTCCCATTCTGTCTCACAATCTCATCCAACAGAATAAGCACAGAAAGCCCCTCTCCCAACAATTCCAAAACAGTTCTCAAATTAATAGTTCTAAAGGAATTCAAAGGCCGAGTGCTCCGCTCATGATTCGAGTATACAGCATTTAATTGTAGAAGCAAATTGACAACAAGATGTGTCATTTCATCCACGGTTTCATATAACTGGACAAATAGAGAGAGTGACTCGCCAAATGCCTTCTGGGGTTCTCCTTCTAAAAGCACCTCTTGTGGGCCCCGCCTATGACCGAAGAGTAGTAGCTGCTGGTAAAGATTCTTCTTGGCCTGAAAAAAACATCGAAATCAGATTATTTTTTACCAATTACCATGCATTGCTCGTGGTTGTGTAGCAATTTGTATTAAACCGTACCCTGGAATCTGGAATTCATACACCTAAGGTAACAGCATATTATATTTAGATTCGGACCGTCCGATCATAATACGTACGGATATTACAGGGGCCCCGTGCATTCCACCTCAGGCCAGACTGGCCCGGCTTCTGGACAGACGGTCCAGATCTAAACAGAAATATTCTGTTACCTCAGAGCATATGGACTGTGGAATCTGGATATATCTAGCAAGTAGATCCTAACTTTAAAACATAGCTATTCTCTCTTGATAGTATCAGATCCATGGCAGGGTACCATTTGGTATTAAATAACAACCCTGGATTTATCTCGCAAATAGATCACTGGAGAGCCTAAACTTTAAAACAAAGCTATTCGCTCTTGGTAGTATCAGGCCCATGGCATTTTGGTACCAGTTTGAAGTTAAGAGTCATTTAGTTGCTTGATTCAGCCCTAAGCATAAATATTCCAAATCAAGCGAACATAATTAGCTTAATTTAGACTTAGATCCAAAAGAAACTGTCACTGATTCCAAAAAGTCAATTACCATTTGCGAGAGACGAGAGATTTCAAGGCAATCATGAGAGACAACGATAAGAAACTTCGACACGCCTACATTTTCTGACTCGATTATTGACGACACATCCGCCAAATCATCAATGGGCTCCACGTGGAGGTGGATCGGATCAGAAGAGGAAGAAGTGTTGTAACAAGAGAACGACCCCGAATTGCCATGGAGATGAGATAAGAGGTCGCTGGACTGGAGACACCAGTCGTCGACCACTCGGCGGAGCTTCTCTTGTTGCTCTAAGAGCACTGGAGGAGTATTAAAAAGAAAAATCGTGGTGAGTTGGGTATTCGATTAAACTAAATTGCACATAAGTTCATTCATTTATTGCGGGCCTTACGTGATGCCATAGGGAAGTGAAGCGAGCGCAAGAAGAGCAACTATGGCGGGAGAACGATAGGGAGAAGAGCATAGAGATGATCGATCGGACGCTGGGAAAAATAGCACTGTTATTCGAAATTGAGAAATTTTACTCGGTGCCTCTTTTATTTCGCAAATTTAGCACTGTATTCGAAAAGAGCATCGGATCGTAATAGTAGACTGTCAGTGGTCTAATTCGCGCTAGAACTTTCTCCTGTGATGGAAAACTGTGAATTATTTTAGAGATGATCGGAATCGGACGCTGTCCATTTCACTGTCTTCCCAAGTTCCCCGTTCCCACCAGGCGATTTATCAAACTCTCGTTTGTGACCTTTTCTCTTTTTCTTTCTTTTCTTTTTTTGTTTTACCGGTTTGCTAGTTGAGTAATTGAGTTGTACACTTGTACATGTTATATATAGAACCCCAGAGTGTGAGTCGAAAGGCCGGTTCAGCACTAATTTAACACCGGTTTCTTGACCCCTTTATTTTCACATTCAATTTTCTACTATTTTGTATTTTATTTTTTATATATCTCTAATACTTGTATCTACTCCATATAATTATCATGTTAGTCCCTTCTAGCTCCTACATTAATATCTTAATTGTCAAAAAAATTAATGAGTTTAACTTTGAAATATATTAGATTATTGACTTCGAATGATAGATTTAGTGTAAATGTCTCACAGACGAAGTTATTTTTTAGCTGAAATTAATCATAGATTAAATCAAATTGGATCACGAATATGGGCCAGATTTTATACACTCTCTAAATGTATGCATATGTATAGGTGTGATCTGAGTAGGTGTATCTGCATAGATGCAAATATATCTATTGGTCTATATGTGTGTGTCTGTGCGCGTGTTCAACAGTTCAAATTTATATAAGATTATCATACCGAAAATATGAACTGACCCATCTGAACACGGACATACCACAAACAGAGAGAAGGTGAGAAAGATGGGATCGCCGACTCCCAGTTGTTTGTCAATTTTTTTGGGAGGATATCGATAGTTGCACGACTGTTATTATTGTATACATCCGACATGTTAATGAAGAGAAACATGATTCCGTCTAAAATTGCAAAAATCTTCTGCTACGTTTCTAGTGATAAATTATATCTTGAATTTAATTTTACATAATGAATCCTGAAATACTGAGTTAGACTGTATTTTGTGAAACAAATAGTAGTGGTGACTAAATCAAATTGTAAACTAATCATACTACTCAATTCTTTACAAAATTTAAACCGTTGAAATCAAATTACTCTACGATAATGCATTTACATGTAAAATTTAGCTTTTTTTAATTACTTTAGCGTAAAATCAAGAGATAGAAATGGTTTATCATTTAATTATCATGAATTTATTTTTCATTATTGTTGTTCGACTTTATATTAAATTAATTCGAAAATTTATAAATTTTGCATGTAAGCAGATAACCCGTTTTCAACGATTTGAATTAAAAAATCCAATAAATTTGAGAGTTAAGATAGCTTAAGAGTGCTCAATTTTACTCTTTCTTTCCACGTCTATATTTTCACTCGTATGCAGGAGCATACCTGTGAAACTTTAGGAGAAGGCAATCGCCATATCTAAAAGAAGAGCATGATCTTATTTTTTTTTCTTTTCTATATATCTCTTTGTTTGTATCTTTTCCTCTCCTTCTCTCTTTTCTTTGTCTCTCTCTGAAGCAAAAACATATTCATCTTAGCATATTTGAATTTAACAATTATCTACCTCTAAATTTTGAATTTTAAAAAACTAATTGTGATTCATATATAGCTGGAGTTTTTATAGGAATCAAATTTGCTGAAATCCTCGGGGATTTCAGGGACCTTGGAATTCTCAATTCAACCAACTATATGTTTCGAGATTCGTGCATAAAAACTGTCTGCTTTGAGATTCGTGTGTAAAAAACTTAGACGATTGGATTTTGAATTCCAGGGTCCCTGAAATTGCAACATATTTGATTCTATTTTTGCATACCGATGAGATCCATATCCCAATTGTCCATCAATTTTTTTGCAGCGCTGCAGCCTATTCTCGAGTTCACTAGTTCGCCTACGGATTCTCGGATTCTCTGAAGAAAAAAAAGGCTACCAAATTCGTTTACCGTGTCCGTCTGGCACTTAGTACAAAGTCGCAACTCGGATTTTCATGATTTGGTTCAATGTTAACCTCAATAAGAAATAAAAGATGACAATTTTAATTTGCATTAAGAGTTCAAGTAAATCTTTCATTTTTTGTAAACTCTCAGAATTTAAAATGCATTCTTTTTTTTTTCCAATATACATCTCTGAAATAAATTAAAGTTTTTAATATTTTTTACAATTGAAGTTCTCATTCATATCTGAATAAAATGTCAAAGATGTTAATTTAATTATACAAAATAATTATTCTCCGTCGCATTTGCTCAACTTGAAACTTAAAAGAGTTGATGACATAGTTTTTTTATTTTTTAAAAGTTTGGATTTCATAGATTATTTATCTCAAATCTAACTATTTTCACTTGAGATTTAGTGATTCTTTTTGAATTTAATAGTAAAAAATCTTATTCACCTTTTTAATCATACGGTGTCGAGTCAAAAATTTGTTCCATAGCTCCAATAAATTTTTAAAATATACGAGCCAAGCTAGTAAATGACTTTCCCTTATTAATCGTTTTTTTTTTTATCAACTTCCACCAATATCTTACTTATCAAGATAGCGGGATCTACTTCATTTTCATTGCAAGTTTCTTAAGTATGATAAAAAATTAATATTTTGCCCAAAAATAAATAGAAATAGACCCGAGAGATTGTCCAAATGTACTATACAACCTATCATAACACAAGCGATCAAATCAAAGTGTGTTTTAAAATAAAATGCGAATTAAAATACGCCGTTGCCGGGGATCGAACCCGGGTCACCCGCGTGACAGGCGGGAATACTCACCACTATACTACAACGACCTTGTTAGAAATAGAAATTGAATTATTTAAATAAATCCATTGTACATCTTCTTACTAACATCGAGATTCTTGCATATTGGAATCATTTTTCAGTATTGTAGACGCACTAATCTAACATGATTGCGAATGATATAGCGGAGCTACCGAGCTACATGGTAAGACGGGGCACTTGCCTGAGTTGCCGACATTTTTATAATATCCAAAGTTTAATAGAAATTATTATTTATGTCCATATTTTCAACTCTTCGCCAAATATGCTCAAGCCGGCTACAAAATGGCCGGCTTAGTAATTTTTTTTTTTTTACCGTAAAAACTTTATAAAAAGACCCTTAACCCCTTCCTAAGGGCACACACCCCGAGGCTCATCAGCGAGTTCTTCATTAAGGTAATATTATATTATTTTTTTATTATTTTTAAATTTTTTTTAGAATAATTAAATTAATTATTAAAAATATTAAATTTAATTAATAAAAAACCCAAAATCGAAACCCAAAACTCTAAACCCTAAACCCAAGTAAACAATGTCTACCACCGTCTGGTTACTAAACGGTAAACCATTGTCAGGTTACTAAATAGTAAACAATTGTCAGGTTACTACTTCAAATTTTAGGGTTTTGGATTTTGGGTTTTTTATTAATTAAATTTAATTTTCTTAATAATTAATTTAATTATTCTAAAGTTAAAAAAAATAATAAAAAAATAATATAATATTACCTTAATGAAGAACTCGCTGATGAGCCTCGGAGTGTGTGCCCTTAGGAAGGGGTTAAGGGCCATTTTATAGCTTTTTTACGGTAAAAATATATATATATATATAGTAAGCCGGCCACAAAATGGCCGGCTTAGGGTGGGGCGTAAGCCGGCCATTTTATGGCCGGCTAGGGCATTTTTGGCGAAAAGTTAGAAATCTGGGCATAAATATTAATTTCTATTAAACTTTGGATATTAATAAAAATGTCGGCCTGAGTTGCCTCCTTCCAAAATAAAAATGTTCTGTTTATATATATATTTTTTCAAAATAAAACTAAAAATACATATACATAATTTAAATAATTATAAAATGATATCCGACGCCGTTATATTAGTGACAGATGTAGATCGAAATAGCATCTCGTGAGAGAGTACTTTTCACAAAGAAAATTTGAAAAACAGTGAATATATTACTCGATCCTTCAAAAAAGAATGATAGACCGTTGTACTTGTAGATATTAAAGTCGGATGATTTTGACTCATATATTATATGACAATAATGTTATAGAAGGCGAAACCATATTTTTATGTTGGTTCGGTCAACCTACTTCCCATTAATTCATTTTCGTTGAAATTCTTTGCGCCAATATTGTAATTATGCATGAATCTTGCAGATCTCAGTTATACAGATAGTAATATGTGGAATTTTCTATTTAAAATTGCTCTCTTCATCAAATACTTGGGATTCCTTTACATAATCAAAAGTTAACTGTGAAAGATTGGAGATTCATAATTGATAAAATTTCAAATAAATTGCAAAACTGGAAGGACCAATTATTGTCTTTGGGAGGGAGAATTACTTTAGTCAATTTTGTAATTCAGCATGCCTTTATATGCATTATCACTGTACTTTATGTCAAAAACTATTATTGCTCAAATTGATCAACTAAGGAGCAGGGCCGGTCCTGAGGATTTTGGGACCCGGAACGGGAGAAAATTTTGAACTCTTTATGTAAACAATTTTTTTTATTAATATGCCATGTCATACAAAATAGAGGGGACATAAAACCAATACCCCTCAAAATAAAACATACACAATGAATCAATGATGAACATACCCACACCATGTTTCTTGCTTGCTTCTTGATAAATCAATTTTGAACACATGTTGTACCTGCACAAAAAAACACATCTAAATCACATCTAATCTGAAATGACTCATTCTTGCATTTTTAGAAGCAAAATTATCAATTATATGTTCAACATCAATAGTTTTCAACATATTTTTTTCAATACTTAATATTGTTAATCCATTCAACCTATCTTGAGTCATAGTTGTCCGTAAATAAGATTTTATCAACTTTAATTTTGAAAAACTCCTTTCTGCAGATGCCACAGTAATAGGTACAGTTAGTAAAACTCTATAAGCAACTAAAATATTTGAAAACATGTCCATCTTTTTTACAAACTCCATAATTTTAATGGAGTTCCATGCATTTCCATCTTGACACGCTTCATTTGGTAGCATTACCTGCAATATTTGTAATTCTGCAAATAAACATTGTGCGTCAATATCACAGTTCTCACCATATGTCAAAGCATTTTCAAGTTTCAAACAATAATTTTTCATTCCTTCATCATCTAATGAAATTAACCATGATGCATCAAACAAGAAACCAAATATAGATTCAAAAAGTTCAATTTGTTCAAATCTGATTTTCAATTGAGAAATTGCCATATCAACTAAAACAAGAAAATAGTCTGTTCTAAAATTTTCTTGAGCAGATTGTTGCTCTCTATTTGTATCAGAATTTTCATCAAAATGTTTCTTTCTTATAGCCCTACGTTTAACCTGAAACACTGGTTCAATTTCCATTTCATCAGCAATCTCTTTAGCATCAACCATAGCAGAAGTAAACCCATTTTCTCTATATTTTTCAAAAAAAGAAACTAACCCTTTCAGACTTTCAATAGCTACATCAAGATGCATATCTTCAGATTGTAAGTTTTTGCTCACCAAGTTTATTTTGAACAATATTTCATGCCAAATAATCAAACTCAAAATAAATTCAAAGTTGGACAATTCACTTGATACTAATTTTTCAGCATCCCAACTTATTTTTTGATCATCAAAAACTTCAGCTAATTTTATTAAAGCTTTTTTATTTTGGGAGCTTGATATTTTATTGCTTTTACACTTTCTATACGACTTTCTCATCTTGTTACACACAAAGACTTCAAAGTTAAATTATCCACATATTGAAGTAAAATGTTCCATCGTTTTGTTGAATTAGCAAACACATTATACAAAGCCTGATATGCTCCAAAAAAAGATTTTGCTTTCAAACAAGAATTTGTCATATCAGAAAGTACTAAATTAAGAGAATGACAACCATGTGGCATATAAAAAGCTCTAGGATTTAGGTCAAGCAATCTTTTTTGGACACCTTGATGTTTTCCTCTCATATTAGAACCATTATTATATTCTTGTCCCCTTACATCATTAATATCTAAATCAAGAGAATTAAGAGCAGTAATTCACCAAAAAGACCCAACCCATATGTGTTTTCTACATTTAAAAATTCTAAAAAGTACTCTTCTATTTTTATTGGGCAGCTTGCAACATCAACACATCTAATTACAAAAGTCATTTGTTATGTGTGACTAGCATCAGGAGTGCAATCAAGAATCACAGAAAAATATTTAGCTTCTTTTATTTTTTTTATTATTGCATTCCTGACACTTGATGCCAACATGACAATTAATTCATCTTGTATTTTATGACTAAGATAATGATAATGAATCTCTTTATCTTGAATGAGTCGAAAATGATGTTTCATTGTTTGATCAAACTCAGCAATTGATTCTAGAAAGCCTAAAAAATTCCCATTAGAACCCTCATTAATTTTTTCATTTGTTCCACGAAATGCCAGATTATTCATTGCAAGATGCTTAACAACGGAAATTATTCTAATCATAACTTGTTTCCAATGTTCTGTATCTTTCTTGATTTGTTCATGTAATTCTTTATCAATAGTTTGATTTGTTCCTAATCTAACTCGTAGTTCAGTCCAAACTTTAAGATTGGTAAAATGTTCACTACTATCTTCATATAGTTTAATTTTTTCACTTAGATGTTTCCAATCATCAACACCTATAGTTGTTATTTGACTTTTAGAACGGACATGTCTTACAACTTTACAACAAAAGCAAAATACTTTATTTAAATCTTTTGAGTAAACCCACCATTTCCTATCAATAAGTACTTCATTTCTTAATTTTTGATCAAAATAATATGTGGAGAACCCCCTATTGTAATTATCCTTAGGAAAATTAATATTAGAATCTCTAATAGGACCGTTCTCAATAAGCAAATCTCTCAGTTTTGAATCTAAACCATCCCACACTCTAGGATCATATATATTTATAGATAACGAAAAATCTAAGCACTCAGACACATGATTAATTTCTTCAATATTTTCACTAGTCTCATTTTCAAGCACATTTGTTATTTATTCATTTACCTCATTTTCATTTTCAGACACATTTGTTGTTTGTTCGAGCACCTGACTTTCAATTTGGTTTTCCAAAGACTCATTTTGCGGTTTAATTTTCTTCCAAAGCTTTTGAATAGAACCTTTTTGAGGTTTTAGTTTTTCTTCTCCCTCTCTTTTTCTATTTCTTTTTTCGCTACCTGATGCATATTTTCTAGGAAACATTGTTTTAAATTAAAAAAAACAAAGTATAGAACATGGGTGATGACAGATGAGGCACAGAGGACCCAACTACGAGTTACTCAAATCTGCCGCAAAATCTAAGTTAAAATTACCTCTGTGCAGTAAATGATTTCAGTATCAAATCTGACCCAACTATGAGTTACTCAAATCAAGCCTAGCCTGGAGACGGAGCCGCTAGAGGCGAAGGCGCGGAGACAAAATTAAATTGGCTGCCGCCGTGCTGCGGAGACAAAAGTTTTTTTTGGAAGCGAATTGAATCAAGGGTTTCACGGAGACAAGAGTTGGCTGCCAAAATAAAAATTATTTTACTGTTTTGATTTGATGACCCAAATAAAAAAACAATGGCCTAGATTAAAAAAATTTAATGGAAAGAAACTATGGCCCATTTTTTTACCATATACAAATTAAATTTTTTTTTTGGGCCCCCTGGATTTTTGGGCCCGGGGCCATCGCCCTGGGTACCTTGGGCTAGGGCGGGGCCTGCTAAGGAGAGTGTTCTTATGGCAGGAAAGAAAATATGCATTATGTAATTGGAATACTTTGTGTATGGCTAAGCAGTTTGGGGGAATAAGGATTCTAGATCTTCATCAAATAAACATCTCTTTTATTGAAATGGTGGTGAAAATTCAAAGACCCTACATATTTGTCTTTGGAAAACAGTGATCAATCTTAAATATTCTGGGCCAACTCCAACATTGCCTTTGTCATCTTTTAGGCAAGCTGTAATTCAAAAAGAAAAGCTTGGTAAATTGTGCACCCTACATATTTGTCTCTCCTCGTAGTCAGGGCAAAGTTTTCTTTTAGCAAGATATTTGGGTTGACAATTGTGCCCTTATGCATTGTTATCCTCAAGAAATTGCAGATACATAACCGGAACCGAATCTCCAGAAACATCAGCAAAAAGTAAAGTCCTGAACAAGTCGAGTATGTAAGCCCGAGTGTACTGGCGTACCTGCTCATCTGTAGGCTCACCCGGATGTTCGGTTGGCATGACAACAAATCGATTGCGCAATTCCTTCAAACCTATAGAATATCCAGACGTCGTGCGAACAACACTTCTATCAGTCGACTCCGATCTCTTCTTCTTTTTTAGCACCGCATCTGCACTCCCAACTCTAAGAAGCCGCTCCACTAATGCAAACGCATTTGTGTCGCCAAACCCGATCACCGGAGCCCCCTTTATTGGCAATCCCCACAGACATGACACATCTTGCAGCGTGACCGTCATCTCTCCCACAAGAAGATGAAAAGTGTGCGTCTCTAGTCTCCACCGCTCAACGAGGCCAGCAAGGAGCCATTTGTCAATGTTTATATCATCCAGTCGAGCTATTTGATACAAACCGAGCCTACACAAGAATGAGTCGTAACGCGAGTGGCGTGGAATCACAGACCGGTGGTGTCGAACATTCACCCCCGTATAATCCTGTCATTGTTATACAATTTGATTAAATAAAAATCGCAATTCAAACATTTATATCTCTTTATTAAAAAACATGTGAATTTTGGATAGTAGATGATTCATTGAGTAACTTACCCTGTCAGATAACAGTGAGACCTTATGTTGTGCATGCGGCATCCATAATAAGTCGCTAAAATTCTCTGCTGCAGGATTACTCGAACCACAACTGCTTGACATCCTACATGCATAACATTTTAACCTTAAAGTTAAAACAATCTAAATTTTCAAAAAATTACATTTAAACCTAACTCATAACAGTTACATTTACATTTACATTGACATCCTACATCCAACATGTTTGACATCGGGTACAATTGCATAAAATTATACCTACACATAAAATTAAACCTAATCGGATGCAATTTAACAAAATTAAACCTAATCGAATGCTAATTTACAAAATTAAACCTAACAATAACCTAACTAACCTAATTAACAAAATTAAACCTAATCGGATGCTATTTAACAAAATTAAACCAAATCGAATGCTAATTTACAAAATTAAACCTAACAATAACCTAATTAGACCTAATTAACCTAATTAAAAATAACAATAACCTAAATACACCTAATTAACCTAATTAACAATAACAATAACCTAATTAACAAAATTAAATCTAATCGAATGCAATTTCACATAATTAAACCTAACAATAATCTTGACAATAAATTCAACCTTAAATTATTGTTAATTTACAAAGTTCTACAATATTAAAAAAAAAAAATTACCTTATAGGGTTCTGTGGTGAGGTCAGCGGGGGAAGTGGCGGATCGGAGAGGGGGATCGGACCTGGACGCTATGGAGAAGAATGGCCAGGCGGGTCTTTTTTTTTCTCTTCCGTTGGTCTCGCGACTTACGTGCTCTTCTCTTCTTTTTTTTCGCCGCGCTCTCTCTGTTTTTTTTTTCGGAAGGTTACGGACAGAGAGAGGGGTACCTAGGCGTTTCAAAAAAAAAAAAACTTGGCTGTCATGGTTTCGAACGGCCCGAAATTTTTTTTTCTTTTCTACGCCTGGCCGTCATGGTTCCGAATGGCCCGAGTTTTTTTTTTTTCTGCTCTCCTTGGCCGTCATGGTTCCGAACGGCCAACATTTATTTATTTTTTTCGTTCGCCTCCCTGGCCGTTCTGGACCATAACGGCCCGTGTTTTTCCTTTTCGGTGGTTAAGCTGCGTTGTTAATTTGGCCGTTATGGTCCATAACGTCCCGTGAACGTTACGGATCATAACGTCTTTGTTACATTTCGAAATTCTGCCAAATCGTTCTTCAATGTCGATATTAATTTATTTTATTTTCTATTAATAAAAATTTCGGATTAAATAGTTTCAATACATGAAACGGGCAATTTTTTCCTTTAAAAAAAAAGAATTTCTCTCTTCATCAAGTAACAATTAATTGTCATAAAAATTAATCTCTGCCTAGTACTAAAACAGCAAAAGTACCAAAAACATATCCTGGTTTTGCCTTGGACAAGATATCCACTCATAGCCAGCTTTTTTGAAAATTGATTTTCAAAGGGCTTGGAATGCAATAGTAGATCACGGCATATCCTCCGAGAGAGATAAGTGTAGGTCCGATGCCCATCGGACCTAGTTTGGTTCCGATGGGCAGATCCACCGTAGGAGAATGTAATGATTTGTGCGCACGAAACTTGAAACATACACGCACGGGATTTAAAGCATTTCGCACGAATCTAAAAGAAAATCGATGGTGATTAAATCCATCGAACCGAGGTAGGTCCGATGCCCATCGGACCTACTCTCAAGTCCCTCCGAGAAGGTTCCTTTCCCATGTCGCCATCTGTCAAGCTTAATTTTTCCTTGGATTTATTTAAAAAGCAGGTCGTATCATTCCGTCCTTGTGTTATCTCACATAAAGAAACCAAAAACAAATTCCTTTTTGACACCCCTTTGAAAAAAATAAATAATACCACGGGGATGACATGATATGAAGTTTTAGGTCAATGCTTGATTTCTATATCAAAGTTTGAATTATTTTGTTCTCTTAGAATACTAAATTGTTCAATTATTGTTAGATTTTTATGGTCCCAGCCTTCGTGTTATTATTTGCAACAATATTACAAATATAGGGCCATTTCAATAATGTTTGTTTAAAATGACACCGTGATGTCACTAATTACTATTAATTTTATGTACTGACACTGACCCCACTAAAATATATAAACTTCACAATCATGTTCCATTTTTTTTTTTTCAATCAGTATGGTCTCTACGGTCATTTTACAAACGCAGTTGATGCTCTAAATTGAAACTGTAACGAAGGTTTTAGGCCGACATTTTTATTAATATCCATAGTTAAATAGAAATTAATAAATATATCTAGCTTCTCTGGATTTCAATAAAAATATCTTACTCTTCATAATGTACTCTCAATTTTTTTTTTTAGAGACACTATGAAGAGCAAGATATTGAAATCTAACACTAAAAATTCAAATTTTTTGTTTAAATTATTTGTTAGATTACTTCTTTTGATGTATAATTAGCATATTTATACTAACATACGTAAAATTACTTGAAGTTATGTTAAATTACGCTGAATTACACTAAATTACATTAAAAATACGCTAAATTACAATAACTTCGCTAATTACGCTGAAATACGGTAAATTACGCTAAACTACGCAAAATTACGCTAAATTAGACTTATTTTGTGTCATATTTCATGATTCATAAAAAATAGTAAAAAAATTCCAAAAATAATAAAAATTGGTATTCTACAAGTTCATTATGTAACTAATTTATTGAGCTACTTAGATTGAATAATAGAAATGAAAATCTTAATCGGAAACTTCAACTCAAGTTTTGAGGCTCTTCCCTTTATTTTTTGACAATTCTGAATTTTGAAAAATGGCATAGTGGTCACTAATGCATGCGTATTTTCGCAAGCTTTTCGAAAAGTGATCATTTGGTGAAATCGGACACTCAAGCGCCGTTTTATGGCCATTTGAAGTTTCGTCGTTGTTTTTCGCCTTCTCAGTAAAGATATTGTCCCTATTCATATGTAATTTAGCGTAATTTACAATATTTTAGCGTAATTTAACATAATTTAGCGTAATTTAATATAATTTAACATAATTTCAAGTAATTTAGCTTATTTTAGTATAAATATGTTAATTATAATTTAAGCAAAAAATTCAAATTATTAGTGTTAGATTTCAGTATCTTACTCTTCATAATGTCTAAAAAAAATAAAAAAAATGAGGTTAATAGCCGGTAGGCAAAAAAATTCAAAACTAGCCATTTAATGGCCAGTATGGATATTTTTATCGAAACTCAAAGAAACTAGATATATTTATTAATTTCTATTTAACTATGGATATTAATAAAAATGACGGGGTTTTAGGGGTTCAACAAACCAATGACCCGCAGCACAGATCTTGGTGCATCAATTGATTGCACAAAAACCAGAGACACGGACAAACAAAGCCTCGTTGGAATTCGCATCCTTTCTTTTGCGTGTTGTTCTGGAAAATCTCTACCGTTCAAATACGTTCTGCACGGAGTCCGCATCATCTTGCTCTTTTGAGTTAACGAATTTCGGTGTCTCATTTTAAACCAGTGTTCTAAATAGCGCGCTATAGCGCCGCTATAGCGTTTTGGACCCTAAACGCTAAGCTATGGCATGAAAATACGCTAATTGCGCTATCGGCCGCTATAGCGGTAATAGCGGTCCGCTATAGCGCATAGCGTGTAGCGCGCTATGCATATTAGACTTTTTTAGACAATTTATAAATAAAGATCCATAAAATTTATTTTGTATAGAAAAAAAAATAGAATGAATCATGATGCTTAAGATATTTTGTATAGAAAAAGATCGATAGTTTATGATATTATTATGGATATTTTGAACCATGGACTTTTGTACTAGTTCAATATGAATATTATAATTTCTTAATTAATTTGGTGTTATTTATTGCTCTATGAAACTTTAGATAATGTTAATATATAGTACAAAGATATAATATAATTTTTGTAAAAAAAAAACGCTATTTGGAATAGCTTCCGCTATAGCTACGCTATTCGCTATAGCTTTTTTTGTAGCCTTCCCGCTATGACGCTATAAACGCTATTTAAAACATTGTTTTAAACAGAGCCAATTTAGCCACAACTTATACTAGGAGTCAACTTATAATTTAGGGACCCTTCAATATTAGTGTAGTTTTAATCCGCATGAATTTTAAAACAAATTGGACGGTTCATGTACATTAACTCAAAAGATTCTTTTTTGAATTAATGCAGAGGATACGAATTCTTCTGCACAAATCTCAGAGTACAAATAATACTGCCCCTGTGTTATCCCGGAATAGGCATCGGACACGTCGATCACGCAAAAATTGAGATATATCAAAGGATACGCACTCTCCTCGTTGGACCAGGTCCGGATCCCCTAAATTAAATCCAATTTTTGGAGTTTGGATCGGGTCGGATCGTCCCGGATTCTAATCCAACGCTCGGGATGTGTATGCAACACTTCAAAATAGATTATCGCGGATTCGAATCGGACGGTCCCGATCCAAAACTAAAAAATTGAGTTAGTTCACTGAATCTGAATTCGTTGGACCCCACCTCAGAGATACAAGTGGCATGTAATTTAAGAAACGGCCGAGAGGCGGCGAGTTGCCTTCTCTTTTTTTCCTCGTTAATGCGTGACCAGATTCTCTGTATCATTCTTTTCTCGAAAAGTATCCTGCGCTTGATAATTGAGATTAGGTCCAAAATAATTAACAACAAAATAAAAGATTAAAACTAAATCAACAATGCTTGCTTCGGTGGATGTGGATCCATGAAGAGTTCAGAAATTCTTAATTTTTAGAAAGAGCCTATTACCGCATTTCCAGCATCAATGATTTGTCTTTTTTATTCAATAAAAAAATTTAGATGTCGTAATATTCCTTTCTACAGATCCGTCCGGTTCATTACATCCGCCATATCTTTGTGATGTTAAGAGCCGTCGGATCGGATCAAGGCGCAGTGTTAGTGTTAGGTTGCGGAGATTTTTAAGTTTATTTCAAAATCGAAGGAAATTCAATCCTCTGAGTTAATTCAAATTTTTGGTTAAGATCGGAACCGTCCGATTTAAATCAGCACGATTATTGAAGGGCCCAGGACGTTACAGGACTGATCGGACGGTTATAAACTCAAATGGTGCGTTAATGCAGAGGAAGAGAGAGATAATTGGACTGAAACATCGAAGTCCATCTCGATCCAATAAGAGAAATCCAACGGCAGCTGTTGGTTTCCCATTCTCCAAGCCTGACTCATCTTCTCACCTCCCTATATAGCAGCTCGCCTTACCATCATTCATTGTACATTATCAGAAGCTTTCAAACATTGTCAAAGAGAAAAAGAGAGAAATTCTAGATCGGTTAAGATGGTGACTATTGCGTCAATCAAGGCCCGCCAGATCTTTGACAGCCGTGGAAATCCTACCGTTGAGGTCTTTCATCACTCTCAATTACGATTCCATCAAGTTTTTAGTTTGTTTTTCTGTTTTCTATACTAGATAGCTTTTGATCGATACACCCTGCACTGATCCACGTAATTTACTTTGTTTTTTCGAAGTTTTTCTGCTTATGTATTGAGCAATTTCAAGAGATTAGCCTTTAAACCTTTGTTAAACCCTTGATCTGAGCTTCTGTATTCGCTGATAATCCGATCTTGCAACTGATTTAATATTACTATCAAGTCGTTGCATAATCGTAGTTTAGACTCAGATTTCACTGTACTGGTTTTACCTTTGTCAGATCTCGGATAAATATTTCATTTGGTCAGTTCTAATATCTTTTTTGAAACATTATATGAAAATTCTGAGGTGATAACGAACTGTAAATACTGGTGGTTCGTTTGTTGCATTCAGTATTCAGTTTATCAATAAATATCGGAATTAATCAGTTAAGTAACTAAATTTCTGTGTTAATTAATTACTTTATGAACGGATATGTGAAACTGTTTAGTCCACTTATTTATGCCTTTTAATCTGTATGTCTTCAGGGTTTGGCTTTTTTGATGTGGATTTGTAGTTTTACTCTGACTCAGTTTGATGTGATATCTTTGCATGCATAATATCTCTAGGAGTTCGAACATTATTTAAATTTTGGTTATGTTTATTTTGTAGGTCGATGTAATCCTCAGTGATGGCACCTTGGCCCGTGCTGCAGTACCAAGCGGTGCATCAACTGGTACTGGTTCTTGACAGAATTTTGTCTGCCTTTTGATGATTAATATTTATATTCGTGCTAATTGAATATATTTACCAAATTTACTCTTAGGATGTGTTAGAAAACAATGATTTGACAATATGGTAACTGGCTATGACAATATGGTAACTAAATTATGGTCATAACTCGATAGGATTTAATTCTAGCTGTTGTTCTTTTGTATATTTAAAGGTATTTATGAGGCTTTGGAGTTGAGAGATGGTGGATCTGACTACCTTGGCAAGGGTGTTAGCAAGGTGGGTTTCTTTATCCCTTCTTTTGAAGTTTTCATGTCCTTTACCCTTTAGTACAAACCTATATCTACTTGCTCTTAATATGTAATTTCTTTGCAATGCTCTTCATAGGCTGTGAACAATGTCAACACCATCATTGCACCAGCTTTGATCGGCAAGGACCCCACAGCTCAGGTTGAGATTGATAACTACATGGTGCAAGAGCTTGATGGAACCAAGAACGAGTGGGGGTGGTGCAAACAAAAGGTACAAAATAGACAAGTTATTTCTAAATGTTTTTGAAAAGAATGGATAAAAATTGGGTTGCTAACCCTTTGTTTGATTTTGTTATCTGAAGCTTGGTGCAAATGCTATTCTTGCTGTGTCTCTTGCTATTTGCAAGGCTGGAGCTAGCGTAAACAAGATCCCTCTTTATCAGGTTTGTACATTTTGATCTGCTTTACTAAATTAATATTGATCCACTTCAAATTATTGCTAATGTTAATTTATTTATTCGTACAGCACATTGCTAACATTGCTGGCAACAAGACTTTGGTGTTGCCTGTACCAGCCTTCAATGTGATCAACGGAGGATCCCATGCTGGAAACAAGCTTGCTATGCAAGTAATAACTTGTTCTGATGTTATTCAAGAAAAATAATTTTGTTTTTTCATTGTTATATAATATAGACACAGATTCATCTATTAATTACTTTGTACAGGAATTCATGATTCTTCCTGTTGGAGCTTCCTCTTTCACGGAGGCCATGAAGATGGGTGTTGAAGTTTATCACAACTTGAAGGTATAAGATTATGCAGCTTCTAATACGAAATTCCCTTGTATTGATATAACTTGCTAATTATTACAAAAATAAATAATGCAGTCTGTGATCAAGAAGAAGTACGGCCAAGATGCTACCAATGTTGGTGATGAGGGTGGCTTTGCACCTAACATTCAGGTATGTGTAATAGGATCATTCATCTCTGTAAATACTGTAGTTGCTTTTGTTAGTTAAGTTTATATTTTAAGGAAATTACACATTGATGTTAACTCTGCTATCAAAAAACAGGAAAACAAGGAGGGTCTTGAACTATTGAAGACTGCTATCGAGAAGGCTGGATACACTGGAAAGGTAATATCTCCAAGTGTTTATCTTGTGTTTGTTTGATCTTATACTTTATGGTGACAATTGATTCAAAATGTTCTTACATATATTACTCTTGTAGGTTGTGATTGGCATGGATGTTGCTGCCTCAGAGTTTTACACTGAGAAGGATCAGAAGTATGACCTTAACTTCAAGGAGGAGGTACAGTTTTAGTCTCTTTATTCAATTGGAAAAATAATTTCCTACAAGCTGCCACTTCGGAGTTCATATTAGTTAATTTTTTCTCATGATGATTTTAATTTCAGAACAACAACGGCTCACAAAAAATCTCAGGAGATAAATTGAAGGATCTGTACAAGTCATTTGCATCTGAGTACCCAATTGTGTCGATTGAGGATCCATTTGACCAGGATGACTGGACCCACTATGCCAAGATGACTGAGGAGATTGGTGCTGCGGTTCAGATTGTCGGTGACGATCTCCTTGTTACCAACCCTACAGTAAGTTCTTCTCGACCCATTAGTTTACTCGGGAGATTATACACTACGCTAAAAAACCTCGAATACTGTGATCTTTACGCGTGATTTGATTTTTGACATTTGTTACAACTTGTGCAGCGTGTTGCCAAGGCTATCGCTGAGAAGACATGCAATGCTCTTCTCTTGAAGGTACGATCATGCCATTTCAAAATTAGAAATTATCAGGTGTGTTTGGTGGATTCAGTGATTTACTTGTGATATGACAGGTGAACCAAATTGGATCTGTCACTGAGAGTATTGAGGCTGTCAGGATGTCCAAGCGTGCTGGCTGGGGTGTAATGGCTAGCCACAGGAGGTACCCACTACTTTTGTTCCCATCTTTTTTTTTTTTTTTGTATTCTGTTTTAATTTTAGTTTGGCTAACAACTCTCCTTTTTCAATCGTACAGTGGTGAAACCGAGGATACCTTCATTGCTGACCTCTCAGTCGGTCTTTCCACAGTATGATTCTTATCTACTTATCAGTTTTCGTAACACATTGTTGAACTCATTGTACTTGTATGAACTTGATTCATGGTTCTGACTATCATTTCTTATTTTTGTTACAACAGGGTCAAATCAAGACCGGTGCTCCTTGCCGATCTGAACGCCTGGCCAAGTACAACCAGGTAATTTCGTAGTCTTCCAAATTATAATCTTGTTTTTGTTTCTATCCAAATCAACGTCTTTCTGGTTGCCAAGATAAAGTAGATTATTTAATCATGTAAACACAGGATTTGTTTGGGACTAATTATTTTTTTTATGGATGGCAGTTGCTTAGGATCGAGGAGGAGCTTGGTGACAAAGCTATCTATGCTGGAGCTAATTTCAGGGCACCCGTGGAGCCTTACTAAGTATTTACACTCGAGTGGACCAATCCGTGCTTTTTATTTGTGTTGCCTTTTCTCCTTCTGTTGAGGAATAATAAGAGTGGCTTTTTTGATCCGGGGACTGCAAGCACATAATTTACTTTTCACTTTTTGTATAACTTGCACTAGACGTCTGAGATTCTGTATCGGAAGAAAAAGAATCTGATTTTGCTTCTTGATTGTGTGAGATTGTTCATTTTCTTAGCGCATTATAACAGCACCAGCTTGCATATGACGATATCATTATAGGATGTTCGCCTTAACTGATCAAAAGTTGACCATTCCTACTACATTTAGCTTAAAGTTAAGGTTGCAAGTGGTTCGTAGATTAGAACTTTGGATGGCCTGAAGTATTGAACATAAATGCGGGTCGTTCATTTTTCAGATATAAATATCCTTTTTCCTATTTTATTATAAAAATCAATAAAATATTAAAAATTAAATACATTTTATTTGGTATCAAATATGTATTAGTTATTTATACTTTAATTAATACAAAAAATAAATAACAAAAATAATTCAGTTTGTATAGAATGTGAGTTTTAATAAATTTAAATTCCGACAAGTTGGGGAAAAAAGTGATGGAAAAGAGGACTAAGCTTTCTATAAATTGAAAATTTATAATTTTTATATGTACTAATATTTTTTAACCTTTCTTATAAAATAAAATTAAACTACATTATTTAGTCCTTCCAATCACAATTTTTTGACTCTGATTTCGGATATCTTAATTGACTTCTAATTCAAGTTCGATCTATAAGCAAATCAAATTAAAGTTGACATTAACTTGCTCGAGATCGGTATGTTTGCAGCATTAGACCATTGGTCATATTATCGTATGCTCCACATACCTGTCACACTTTGGATGCTCTTTAGTAAGGCCTCAGATATATCTTTTTTTTTCATTTTGAGTCGAAGGCCCGTAGGCTGGCCTCAGATATATCAAAGGTTGCTCGTTGCTCCCATACATGGGAAGTACGAGATAACACTTGGAAGAAGGAAAGGAGCCGATATTTTTATTAATACCTAAAAAAAAAAACAAATTATCAAAATCTGCCTCCACCCCAAACTTATTTTTAAATTTACTCCAACCGTCCGTCCACTGGGCGGTCCACTTTTCCCACCTGACCGCCCAGCAGCTGGGTGGTCCACTATGCATAGCTGACCGCCCAGCCACTGGGCGGTTCGTTAGTGTTTTTTTTTTTTTTAGAGACAATATGAATATCAAGATGCTGAATTCTTAACGCTAAAAATTTAATTTTTTTTTGTTAAATATTAGTTAGATTACTTCTTTTAAGCATATTTATACTAAAATACGCTAAATTACTTAGAATTATGTTAAATTACGTTGAGTTACACTATATTAAGTTAAATTACACTAAATTACATTACATTACGCTAAAATACGGTAAATTACAATAAATTACATATGAATAGGGACCATATCTTCACTAAAAGGCGAAAAACGACGACGAAACTTCAAACGGTCATAAAACGGCGCTCGAGTGTCCGATTTCTGCAAATGACCACTTTTCGGAAAGCTTGCAAAAATGCGCATGCGTCCGTGCCAGCTATGCTGGATTTTGAAATTCAAAATCGCCAAAAAACAAAGAGAAGAGCCTCAAAACTTGAGTTGAAGTTTCTGATTAAGATTTTCATTTCTATTATTCAATCCAAGTAGCTAAGTAAATTAGTTACATAATGAACTTGTAGAATACCAATTTTTACTATTTTCGGAATTTTTTTACTATTTTTTATGATTCATGAAAGATGGCACATAATCGGTCTACTTTAGCGTAATTTTTCGTAGTTTACCATAATTTACTGTAGTTCAGCATAATTAGCGAAGTTATTGTTATTTAGTGTAATTTAAAGTAAATTAGTGTAACTCAACGTAATTAACATAATTCCAAGTAATTTAGCGTATTTTACTATAAATATGCTTAAAAGAAGTAATCTAACAAATATTTAAAAAAAAATTCTAATTTTTAGCGTTAAAAATTCAGGATCTTGATATTCATATTGTCTCTATTAAAACAAAAAAAAAAAAAAAAACACTAGCGAACCGCCCAGCTGCTGGGCGGTCAGCTATGGAAACTGGACCGCCTAGTGGCTGGGCGGTCAGCTATGCATAGTGGACCGCCCAGCTGCTGGACGGTCAGGTGGAGAAAGTGGACCGCCCAGTGGACGGGCGGTTGGGATAGATTTAAAAATAAGTTTGGAGTGGGGGCAGATTTGATAATTTGTTTTTTTTTTGGAGTATTAATAAAAATATCGGGGAAAGGAGGAAGCAAGTCTTACACGGCTGATCCGCCTGTCCAGCTCGTAAAACGTGATGCCAGCCTATCGTTCACGTGCAGCTAGTTAAAAAAGCAATTCGTATTGTTTCAAAAGGGTGTCTGCCGACATTTTTAATAATATCCAAAGTTTAATACAAATTATTAATTATACTCAGAATCTAACTAATTATCGAAATATACCCAAGCCGGTCAGAAAATGGCCGGCTTAGGTCCCTCCTTAAGCCGGCCATTTTCTGGCCGGCTTGGTATCTTTTTTTTTTTTTTTTAAACCGCATTATTTTTGTTTTAGGTGATTTCTATTAGAATCAAATATTTCATTTCTGAGTTTCGTACAAAATAATAAAGTACACACAAAATGCAAATAGAGTCCACACAATTTTTACAACATGCATATAAATCACCTATTATTGCTACGTCTAAAAGGTAATCCCCGAAGTAAACCACTTGCGAAAGATGCCCTACGAGATGGTCTAACAGATGGCTCTGGTTGCTCACTAGATGGGCCGGCCTGGGCTCCAGATGGCGCTGCTTGGCTTGTAGATGGGCCGGCCTGGGCTGCAGATGGCCCTGCTTGGCTTGTAGATGCTCTTGTTGTGCGTCTAGTAGTGGACCTCCTCGGTTGGACAGATGGCTCCCCTTGCACCCCAACCGCCTCTCCTCCTATGTCAACCGCCTCTCCCATTGCTTCGGCATACATAGCAGCTGCATCTAAACGGCTCGTAGCTGTGCTACGCCGTGACCCTCTGGACCCACTTCCCGACGCCATTACTCGCTCATTTTCTGCCGCATTTGCTGCGTTTCTTGCCTCTGCATTTGCATGTGTTACTTAGTAAGTTGGTATAAATTGAAAAGAAAAATAATTTTGGATGAATGTTACATACCTCTTCGTTGCCTATCGGAAGTGGAACGGCGAGGCTGATGCCCCCTTCGTCTACCTTCCATTTCATCCATCGTCATTACATGACGGATGTGTTTTCGCCTCCCCTTTCTAATCCAACCACTACTCGGAAGGATTCTGTCTCCAGGGTTAGGAGGCCAGTCTCCCATATTGCCAATTGGATTGAACACATGGTTCCAAGTACTCACAAGATAGGGTGTTTTATACCAGTCTGCAACAAAGTCGTCCTCTTGCCAGTTTCGGTCACGGCAAACAGCTAAGACATGAGCACACGGAATAGAAGTTAACTGGATACCTCTGCAAGTGCATTCCATTTGTCTGTAGGGACCGCGCGTCACAATATACATGAACTCCCTGTGAGTGGGTTCCATGTTGCCCATGTCGCTACGGGTGCAAGGAACGTACTCATTTGGAGATGAAACTTGGTACTGACCTTGGCCCTGCGTGTAACGCACCGATTTTATTTTGAAGCTTTCCCCCAATGTTTTTTGATCTTTTGCAAAACCCGGTCAGAAAGAACCTGTCCCTTGTCTTGTAATTCCATTGCTCGCTGACGCCGCTCAACAAACCATCTGTTGCACGTGTAGAACGTATCCTCCACTATGGCACAAACAGGCAAGCTATGACTCATTCGGAAGACATTGTTGAGTGACTCGGAGCCGTTTGTTGTCATGATACCAAACCAGTATCATCCATCACAGGTTTGGAAAATTTTCTCATAATTGGACGGCTCCATCACATCATTAGGACGTACTTTGCCCACTCTCTTTAAATACGCATTGCACTTCGGATTTAGCTGCACAAAAACAAAGGTGTTATTTCATTTTCATAAAATTCTTATAAGATAATTAAATGAAATGTTATAAGTTAGACATACATGAGCAAACTCTTCGAACATCTCTTTCAATCTTCTCGGCTTCTTCCTCTTTGCTCCTTCCCTGAACCTCCATCCGTACCATCTGTCTCCTCCACAGTTCTTGAACAGGTTGTCAGCAACATGCTGCATACAATACCTGTGCACAAAAAGCTCGGGAGGCCATCCGTATTCAGCTGTTAGTGCAGCTTTGATCCCCTTGTGCTGGTCCGATATGACACATACAAATTTACACGGGCCGAGCACTTCATTCCTCAACCACTTCAAGAAAAAACCCCAATTCTCAGTATCCTCCTGCCGTACAATTGCAAATGCAATAGGCAACAATTGGTTCTCGGCATCGTAGCCGCAAGCTATCAAAAGCCTCCCCTCATATCGCCCAGACAAGAAGCAGGCATCGATGGTGATCACTGGTCTCAGGTACTGGAACGCGGCAATGCATGGACCAAACGCCCAGGCTACGGCTCTGAACTGGGCAACACCTGGCATGATTAGTCCTGTTTCCTTATTCCGTACCGGGCTGGTCAGAAATTGGTGCGTCGAGCCGGGATTGTTGTGGTAAATTGCAAGCAACAGTGGTCTCAGCAAGCTGTATGAAATCTCCCAACTCCCAAATTATCGGGCTATTGCCAGCTCACAGCCCCTCCACAGTCGGTTGTATTTAGGTGTCACATTGTAATACACAGACAAAATAATGTCTGCCACCGTCCGGATGCTCATACACGGGTCCTTTTTAATGGCGTTCTCAATGACATCGGCAATGAGTGATGCCGTCAGACATTCGTGGTCGTTCCTCGTACTCTCAGTCCTACATGTGTGAGGCCTGTCTTGCTTAGTTATAACCCATGCGTCTCCACATCCCGTCGGCTTTGCCCTAAGCTCGTAACGGCAATTCTTGTCCTTGCACAGCAGAGTAACCCGATCCCTGTCACTTTTCCAAGATCTGAACTCCTAATTCTTAGTTATATGGTGCTCTCTGATCTTCTTCATTAGGTCTTCTTTGCTTTTAAAATATTGGTTTGCAGTCAGCTCACCTTTGTACTCAATACGTTGCCCATAATAACCAATATCTGCTTCTCTAAACTCTGAAACATCATTGAGGTCTGGGAACGGGTGCGTATCAGTCCGGCCACTAAGCGGCCTCCCCTTATAAGTATGCCTTTCAGCTGTTTCAACCGGACCGTCTTCATCGCAACCTTCCATGTGATCTGAATCCCCCCACATTTCTCCCTCAAATTCATCCCCGCTCCTCAGATCGTCCTCCGGTATTTCATTAATATTTTCAAAGTCCGGGCAGCTTGCATCGTCTACTGGTGCAGGTCTGGGGTAAGGTAATACTGGAGGTAACGGTAAATGAGCCACATTTACGGATCTAGGTGGGGTTGAAACTGAGTGTCTTGGTCTGCCTCGATTGTGTCTAGGTGGGGATGCAACTGAGTGTCTTCGTTGAGGTGCTGGTGGAGTGACGTAGTTGTAGGGTTTTGGGTCAGGTTCGTTGAGGGGTAAGGTGGAGTCACGTCTGTAGGTTTCCGATTGTGGGGTATAATGTGGTGCCGCTGATCCAGAGCCCGAACTTCCAACCCCGGACTCTACCGGAACTCTTCTAGCAAATATTTCTATTAGAAAATTCCCTTCGGACCTCAAATAACCAAACATGCCTCTCCACGTACTCTCATCTACCAGTTTCGCAACCATAAATTTTCCGCTGGAGGGATGGCAATATCGGGTTGCCAATTCTAGGTCCCATCTTTCTGGGTTGTAACCGGTGTGTGTGTAAACTATGGATTTCAGGTCCAAAAGTGAGATGTCATCTGGAATAATTAATGAATGAGCTGCATCTTTGTTATAATATGCCCCTTGTGCACTATTAAGCATCTTCCCACCATAATGTAATGAAATAAAGGTCATGGTAAACAAACTACATTTTAGAAAATGGTAAACAATTGTCAGGTTACTAAATGGTAAACATTTGTCAGGTAACTAAATAGTAAACAATTGACTGGTTACTACTTCTTTTTGGGTTTAGGGTTTAGGTTATAGGGTATAGGGTATAGGGTATAGGGTATAGGGTATAGGGTATAGGGTATAGGGGGTTTAGGGTTATAGGGTATAGGGATGGGTTATAGGGTTTTAGGGTTTAGGGTTATAGGGTTATAGGGTTATGGGTTATGGGTTATGGGTTATGGGTTATGGGTTTAGGGTTTAGGGTTTAGGGTTTAGGGTATAGGGTCTAGGGTTTAGGGTTTAGGGTTATAGGGTTATAGGGTTTTAGGGTTTAGGGTTTAGGGTTATAGGGTTATAGGGTTATAGGGTTATGGGTTTAGGGTTTAGAATTAGGGTTATAGGGTTATAGGGTTTAGGGTTTAGGGTTATAGGGTTTAGGGTTAGGGTTTAGGGTTTAGGGTTTAGGGTTTAGGGTTTAGGGTTTAGGGTTTAGGGTTTAGGGTTTAGGGTTCCAAGTACTCACAAGATAGGGTGTTTTATACCAGTCTGCAACAAAGTCGTCCTCTTGCCAGTTTCGGTCACGGCAAACAGCTAAGACATGAGCGCACGGAATAGAATTGTTCAAAATTATATTTTGTATCTAAATAGAATTGTTTAGTCTCTAAATAACTTTTTTAATTTATATTTTGTATCTTGTATTGGCATTGGACCGATTGGTAGAAATTGAATTGTTAATTAATTTGTGCGGGTTGTTGATTTTCCCGACACGATTGAATTGTTCAAAATTAGGGTTTCCAAAATTAGAGTTTGTAAATTAGGATTTAGGGTTGACAAAACTGGAGTTCATAAATTAGACTTGAATTGTTAATTATCGTGTGCGGGTTGTTGATTTTTCCGTCGCGATTTAATTGTTAAAAATTAGGATTTGTAAATTAGGATTTAGGGTTGACAAAACTGGAGTTTATAAATTAGGGTTGAATTGTTAATTATCGTGTGCGGGTTGTTGATTTTCCTGTCGCGATTTAATTGTTAAAAATTAGAGTTTCCAAAATTAGGGTTTGTAAATTAGGATTTAGGGTTGACAAAATTAGAGTTTATAAGTTAGGGTTGAATTGTTAAATTAGGATTTAGGGTTGACAAAATTAGAGTTTATAAGTTAGGGTTTATAAATCAGGATTTATAAGGTAGAATCTTCTATTTATTGAAATATAATATGGTTAAAACTAGACGGGGACGTGCATGGGATGCCCTTCTGGAGACGGGGGAGAGTTCACATGATCACGGTATAGAGGCATCCGGTGCAGAGCCATCTGGTGTAGAGGCTCCCTTTGGAGATTACCCCCCTCACCATCCTGACACATTTAGTTCTCTTTTGTGGACCCCACATGTCAGTCACCATGTCTCACTTGCATCTATGGAGGTACGTTGGTTTTGTATTCCTAATTTAAATAACATTATTTAATATTACAGATAATCAGTCGTTTAATTTAAAATCACTGTAAAATGCAGGACGAGACGATGATGACAGTAAGGCATCGCACCCCCGAGATACCATACGTCGCTCATCCGTTGATGGAGCGGTGCATCATGCATCTCGGCTTGTATCAGTTGGCTACTATGACTCACAGTAATATTGACCAGGCTCTCGTTTGCGGTCTAGTGGAGAGATGGCGACCAGAGACGCATACATTTCACCTTCCGGTTGGGGAGATGAAAGTCACACTAGGTGACGTCAGCGCCTTATGGGGTCTACGGATAGATGGCGACCCCATCGGTGGTGTCTCGGACGATCCTGCCATGATAGGGATGATACCAGAGCTGCTGGGGGCCGCTCCGATGGATTTGCAGAAGAAGAAAAAGAGAGGAGAGGAGGAGGAGTACCGGTATTCTGGGTATTGCATTAGTCTTGCGGCTCTCCGCAGATTCTTCCACCGGCGTAGGATCACCAGCGCTACCGCTGACTAGCAGGCCGTTTTGAGGTAATTTATATCACAAATAGTTGAAAATTAAAATATGTTATGGAGTCAACAATAATTGTAGTTATTTATGTTGACTAATTTATATTGCAGGTATGTGAGGGCGTTTGTTGATTCCAGCGGAGACGCAGTTCCCATTATGTTTCTTTCTCTGCTGAGAGACATTGAGCGGCCGTCGAGGTGGAACTGGGGTGGAGCCGTGCTCGCCCACTTATACCGGGGCTTGTGTCATGCTTGTCTGGTAAGTTTGTACAAATATTTTAATTTTTTTATTACAAATATTATAGTTCAATATTTACCAGAATTGCACTGCATGTCTATAATTTAGGTGAAAAACAAGTAGATTGTCGGGCGACTTCTTCTACTCCAGCAGTGGTCTTGGTCGCATCTACCGGTATGTCGGCCTGTTCCTCCAGCTCAGGAGGGGTTATGGACGGGAGATGACCCCGAGAGACGTCCGGCATACGGTGCTATATGGAGTCCTCCCTACACATACGAGAACACGGGCAAGGGGAGGACCGTGGGGATTTCGTACATCCGGGGTCAGCTCCAGATGCTTCACGAGACGAGCGTCACCTGGTACCCCTATCGGGTGTTCTACAATAGGAACGTTCTGTGCCGGTTGACATTAGAGTAGAGATATCTCTCGTTTTATCGGGGTCCGTGCGTATGTTTCTGGATAGTTGAGTATCACTATCCTGATCGAGTGCCCCGTCAGTTTGGCTTGGATGCCTATGTCTCGGATTTTCCAGAGTTGGGCGAGCAGCAGACCACCCAGCTACACAGGTATTCTGTACCGCCTTATTGTTTGTATATTTTATTACTTGTTCATCTATACACGTTACTAATTAATTTATATTGCAGCACTAAACACAACAAGCCCAAGGTCGACTGGAGCACGCGTTTCTTGGAGCATTACGAGCGTGCTGCATCACCGGAGGATCACTTATGGACCCTGCCTTCAGCTGTTGATGCCTCTATGCCGCATGGGCCTTAGAGATTGCGATATTTAGTCTGGTACCAGAGATGGGGCATGCTGTCGGTTTACCTACAGGGGGACTATTGTGATGCCCTTCGACGGAGACTCACGGGTGAAGGATCTAGGACTTACTTGCCTTTCGGCCCGATCCATGCTCGTTCGGTATATTTACATGAAACTGACATACTTAAAATATTAATAGTTTATTTATTCATCTTCTAAAAATAATAATGAAAAAATATTGTGTGCAGATTTTGACCGGTATTAGAGGAGTGGAACACAGCTTGGTGTGCATGGCGAGAAAGAGTTGGAGAGCGATAGGATGTCAAATGCTCCAACACAGTGCACCGATCGTGGAGGACTCTGGCTGGGATGGGCGCCTCATTGGTATGTTGCACGATGCTGGGGAGGACATCAATTGGCGCGAGATAAAACTGTTAGTAAGTAATAATCTAGAAGTCAATAATACGATAATTTAATTATATAAAGCTTTGTTCATGAATTGAATGATTAATAAAATATCATTTTGTTTCCTTGAGTATTATTGAATTTATGAATCATTTCGAGTTAATGACTTGAATTGTGAAACTTCATAATATAGATGATAATACTCTAAAAAGTCACTGACCGAGATAATTAGCAGGAACACTAATTATCGCTACAAGGTTAGTATGTGGATTAAAAGATGGTCAAGTTTTACAGACCATAGACACAGAGTTGTCATTTTAATCACATAGATACATATTCTAGGAACATGATATTTGACAGACCCCGAATGAAACATTATACGGAATTGTGTTCGTGTCATTAATGCTTTCATTCAGTGTTAAGTTCTACAGTATGAGGTATTCATCTTTCCTAACTAAGAGATGTGTATGTGTGATTGTTACCTAACGCTATCTGTAAAAAGTAGCTATAACGGTAGCTCTTCGGTATACATAACTTAGCTGAGGTAGTGATGGTCTACCAAAAGTACTATTGTCCCTCGTATTTATTATACGAGTTATAGTGTCACTGGGCCCCTTGATAGAGTAAGAATATCTGCTAGCAGTATGAATACAAGAGTAATCATATTTGATAATCTGCTCAAGATCAAGAAAAGATTAATTTGCAAGGATGACACAAACCTACCTTAAAATTAATCTGACAGCTATGTGACAAAAGAATTAAACACGAGTAAAATAGTTTACTGGATCGTGATATTGTACTATACAGCATCATCTGTGTAATTGGATGGTCATGATGCGTTTTGCCAGATGCCTCTCATGATTATAGAAGTTAAAACGGTTTTAATTCTATTTACCAACATAACACAGATCCTATCGGGTCACACCTATAGGAGTTAATCAGAGAATCTTATTGATTGATTATAAATTGATTATGATCAATAATAAGATGGTTTATAATTAATTATACTTGATATAATTATATTATAAATGTCATGTAAAAATGACAAGCAAAAACATTGGTTAATTTATAAACGTGTATGACACGTTGTATAAAAGTTAACCGGTTAATTTATAAACGTGCAGGACACGTTGTATAAATTACCGAAATCAACAACCGCAAGAAATGTAATTATTCAGAATAATTATACGGATATTAGTTGTGTTCGGGGCGAGGGCATTCTGGTCTTTTCAGATTCGTCCTTATCCGCATGACACGTCACTGATCCTATCCACATGACATGTCATCGATCCTATCCAGATGACATGTCATCAATCCTATCCACATGACACCTCACCCCTAGGTGGCATGCCTTGTCATGGGGGTATTTTGGTCTTTTCACAACATTTCAAAGGCTATAAATAGAGGGGTAGGGGTAGAGAAAAATATAGAAATCTGATTCGACTCGATTCGATTCGGTTATAATATCTTTCTCTCCCAAATAGTGTTGCGGTTTAAACGAAAGTTATACGTATCTGATACGTATTATCTTTCGAGTTGTTGAATAGTGTTTGCGGGATTTTAGTGAATAGTGTTTTCCCGAAAGTCGCGACATTTCTGTTTTGCCTTTTAGTAAAATCAGAATAACTGCCGGTCGGGAATTCTGCTATTTCGTCTTTTTCTCGTGAATAGTGTTTTTGCGTAATACCGTGGTTTACAGTATTTCTGGCAAAAGAAATAAACCGCTCTCTGGTTAATCCTGGTGGATAACCTATAGAGGCACCATATGTTTGGTGCTCCGAGAGAAGTCATTGCTCCGAAAGAAGACATTGCTCAGATCCGGTCTTCTCGCTCAGTCTGCATTCCAATTGTAATTTGGAAACAAGGTATAAATGTTATATAAATTTATTTACTTGATAAATAGATTTAAGTTTTAGAAATCAATTACGGGAATAGATCCCTAAAGGATTAAAATACAAGTAAATACGGTTTTACTACTTTGGGTCTATACATGATTAATCTGGTATGTAACTCTCGGTTATTATCCGACATACTACTTAATCTATGATCCGAATTAGTAAAGTTTTACTTACGACTTTTAATCTAAGAAACGGATTGAACAGGTATGTAACTCTCGGTAGATTATCCGACATACCACTTCAATCCTTTTTGGCTTGAGTTAAAAGTAAAATTTTTATTTTACGGTCTTTCCGCAGCTTAAGCCTAAATGGCTTTGGGTAGCCTCAAAACCCAACAAAAACCCCCACCACCAGATCCGGAGCAGCCTAGAGTCCCTATCTATGCTGATGAGATGCCGCCACCTCCTGCAGGTAATAATATGTCATATACATTATTAAGTGTCTCTTTAAAAGTACATTCTTATTATTTTATCTTAATTTATGCAGATGATGGCTCGGGTTGGGCGATCCACCAATGGGTGTTGAATAACAACGCGTGGAACGCGTACTACAATGAGCATGGAGTTCCAGTGCAGTTCACCGAGGTAGCAAAACTTCATTTAATAATTAATTTATTCGTTATTTCTATGTAGCAAAAGTAACATTATTTACATGCAGGATGAAGCTGCCGGTAGATTTGACTTCTCATTGGATGACCTCGCTGGAGATGAGGGCGGATGGGAGCCAGATAGCTCCCACAGACCGCGATATATGGAGACCAGACAGCACGACGGTGAGGCCAGTGGGAGTGGGGCGCAGACTGCAGATGGCTTTGCCTCTGCTATATTTGGCACACCGCCTCCGGCCACGTATCCTTCTACTTGGGAGGCCGATCCGTAGGTGTTGCATACACATGCGGGGATCCATGGGGAGCATGCATTACACCTGGGGGAGGACCCATGGGCGCGCGATGCCGTACACGATGACATGCAGGTGGATGAGGTTCACCAGAGGCGTCCGCCGTCGCAGAGGGACCGCCGTGCACCTACTAGGTTGGAGCTCTCCGGACCTCGCCCTCGTCATCGCCGTTAGGGTTTTTATATTTTTTTAGTTTGATAGGTTTCTAGTGTTTTATGTTTGGATTATTATATTTCATGTTTGGACTGTTATGTTTCATGTTTAGACTTACCATTTAGATTACCTACTTTTGTTGTTTAGACTTACCATTTATATTACCATTTAAAAACATTTAAACATTAACAAACTAAATATAAAACTAATCAATTATATTAAAAACTAGACAATTACATAACATATAAAAATAATCATCAATTATAAAAATATAATCGTCAACAAATAATAAATATATATCATATAAATCATTACAACAATTTAATATAAAATATTCAAACAAATAAATGTACCATATTTAAAACAAATTAAAACATAAAACAAATTAAAAAAAAAATAGCAGACCGTCCAGCAGCTGGGCAGTCAGATAGGAAACTGGATCGTCCAGTGGCTGGGCGGTTGGGGTAGATTTAAAAATAAGTTTGGGGTGGGGGCAGATTTGATAATTTGTTTTTTTTTGGGGTATAGATAAAAATATCGGGGCAACCTTACGCAACAAAATCTCCATGTTTTCTTGTATTTTGATAAGATGTGGAGGCTTGTTTATCAAGTTTTTCAACTAATAGTGTACACTACTGTGTGTATTTCTACAAAGGGAGGGTTCAAATGCTTTATATTTTTCGTGCCTCATTATATTTTAAAATTTAAAGAGTCAATTCTAACAAATTAACATAATATCTATATTAAAATATGCTTAGAAACTAAATTTTATATTTTTTTTGAAAATTATTTATTATTTTTTTAGTTAGTACAAAATTATAGTTTTTAAGAAGTCTAAACCCAGTAATTTTGTATCTATCTAAAAATAATAATAAACAATTTAAAAAAATATATAAAATTGTCTCCAAGCACATTTTAATATAGAGATAATTTTGTATCTATCTAAAAAAAATAATAAACAATTTAAAAAATATATAAAATATATAAAATTGTCTCCAAGCACATTTTAATATAGATGTCATGTTAAGCAGTTCAAATCGGCTCTTTAGATTTTGTAAACGGAGTACTTTTGACAGCCAGTGTCAAGTTTTTCAAGAAAAATAAAAAAGATTTTGTAAATAGATATATAAAATGTGAGATATGATATGGCAGGAAAGAAATGAGGTATTTGGACCCTTCTTCAAGATACAGAATACAGGGGAGTGCTATTCTACACGCACAAGTTGAACTTTTGAGCGCTGAACTCCTTAAATTCCCGTTTTACACTTACTATATCTTTCCGACTTAGATAAAAAAAACAGAGAAGACAGCTAACGCAATAAATAAAAGAAGCAATAAAGGAATAAATAAAAGCGCTAACAGCTAACGCCTGAATTCCCGTTTTGAACTTTTGAGCGCTGAATTCCTGATTGTTCCTTCCACCTTCCTTTTTCTAACGCAATAAATAAAAGAAGCAATAAAGGAAACCAATAAACTAAGAATTTTTTTTTTGATAAAAAGCCCTTAGGCATGCATTTAAATTATGAAAAGTAGTACATCATTACATAAGATTGTTCACTGCTAAATAAATTAAACTAAGAGCTAAATAACAACCCCTAGTTGCTGCTAGCATTTTACTGGCACAAAGCACTGGTACCTAAACTAGCCTACTCCATTGTGAAATCAAAGGTGAAATCTACACTTAGCCTATTACAATTCTAACAACTTTGAGCAATACATTGGCTAAATTATCTGAAAGAACTCTGGATTTAAAACTGCATCTAATTTTAAGTGTGCCACCTATGTTCGCAATCAAATGTGGTGTCTGCAGGGCCTCTCTTCCAATATGTAATATCTTGATTCTGTGCTTGTTATCCCTATAATTTTCCCCACATATATAGGTCAACTGTCTCAGCTGCTCTCCATGAAGGTAATTCCAGCTTTTGGTTCTCATGTATTGCTTCCACCAAAACCTCACAATCTGGCATAATTGTGTACCTGTTATTTTCTTCAGCACTTAAAGAGTATATCGAATGACCCTCCACATCGGTGTGCATAAATTTTCCTTGAAACAGGAAACCTCTTCTATACTCACTGAAGCTGTCCAGTTTTTTTTTTATTATATGTAAATTTCAGTGGACACTGTAAAATGTAGAAATCCTTCCAAGAATATTTGATGAACAAAATCTAGTTCAGACAACAACTACAATGAAAAATCAGAACCAACATATATCAAACAACTAGAAATAATTTTTCATTAAACTGTGGCAATTATATTGGAGTGCTACATAAAATAACCAAAATTTCAGACAAGTACGTACTCTGGCACAAACTTCAGATGCCCATTTAAGTGACATAAAGTAAACTAATACTCTCATCTAATTTTAAGAGGGTTGTTCCCAAGAATTGTCGAGCACGGGTTGATTAAATAAGAAATGATTTAATAATTTCTCATTTATATATTTTCTGAAAGAGGGCTTGAATTCAGACCAAATCACAAAATTATAATGCGAGGAGCAAAGTAAGAGAATGGGCAGATACATACCTGTCGTGTTTCAGGAGAGGAGGATGGAGATGAAGTAGATGAAGGAGGTCGGAAGAGAAGGGAACTTTTCCTATTTTATTAGTTCTTTTATTAAGTTTCTATATTAGTTGGTTTATTAATTGTATTAGAAAGAGAAGGTGGAAGGACGAAATGGAGCCCGCTTGTTTTTATAATTAAGTCAGAATGAGAGAGTAAGGGTAAAATTGGAATTTACTAAGTTCAGCGCTCAAAAGTTTAATAGAACGTGGAATTTTCCTAAAGGGCTGAAGTGACGTGGAATTTTCCTAATTTTTCAAGGATGCTTTCAATAAATAATAGAACGTGTGAGGGTTTTAGGAGCATATACTATTGAAAATTCATAGCATGAAACATCTGATATGCATGCTCGAGCCAAACCAGATAATTCCATCGAGTAGAGTCAACAAATTTTACACAGATTTTTCAGTATATTCAAAACCTTCTCATGTTACATGGACCAAATAAGGGCGGCATAAATTACCCAAGAAACAATATGAATATTATCCTACAACTCGAAGACATCTGAGTTGAACTTCGATAAACAACTTGGGACTCCATGCAGATTTTTAAGGCCTCTATTTCTGGTCACCAGAAAATGCCCTGCAACTGAAGAGGTAAAAGAGATTTACGTGCAAATATAGACATCACATCGGCACCAGACCAGACCTGACCATAGTGATCCTATGAGGTGGTTTATGCACAAGTTTTGGTCTCTGGAACCAGTCAATAATCCAGTGGAACAGTAATTGCTCATTGAGCAGTTACTGTAAAACATTTTAACAAAGGACAAATGAAGGATAAAAATGATGCTCTTGATCAGTAAGGTCTTGTTCGTAAGGTGCAAAAGAATAAACTATAGAACAATCCAAGGTCCAGTATCAGTATCTGATCCATCAGTTATGAAATCTATTTAAATCCATTAAACATTCTGTACACATACTAGACTGGCTGCAGACTACACCTGTATCGCACAGGTATATACTAGTTACATTTTCATTACTGCAGCCTTTAATTTTTCAATTTGCTAGCATTTTTCTTGTTAAGTTATGTCACATAATTGTTTTTAAATTTCATGTTGATGATCTTGCTACTGGTATGAAATGGCCGGTACGACAATTTTCAGTAGTTAACAATCATACCTGGTGCTGAAATAATACAGGAGAAAACAGCAGAGAGGCAATTCAACCATCACTCGTCTTCCAAGACACTCCAAATCATCCTAAGAATTTAAGAATGAAGTAAATTGTTGTTAACCGTATGTATTTCTGAGCTCCACTTAATGCTTGATTCCATAAAGACCTTAAATATCATTATTGCCTGACAAATTTAAATATCATGTGCAACTCACTCAATCATAGCATATATTATACCTGACCCCTAAAAACAGAACTCCATTGTATCCTCTTATTCGCTAATTTTCTTCAAAAGATGCCCAAACTACCCTTCCCTCACTGGTTCTCTAAATCATGTTCTGGTATTGTTCTTTTAACAATACCGAGAAAGTAAGGACAAAAATAATATTCTTCATACTTGGTACTTTGAGAAATTTTCTTCTTGATGGGCATGCAATTTTGTGTTCCATATATACAGGCAATTTTTTATTTCATACAACAACAAAGTCTTTAGTACCAAACAAGTTGGAGATATACATGAAATTTTTTTAACTCATAATTTAATAATTTACCAGAATAAAGAGAGGAAGAGAAAAACAACTAGACAACCAAGCTTAATTAGCCGTTGCTTTTTCTCTCTATAGACATGATTAAATATCTCTGTGACATCTATAAGATGCTGGCGTTTCTGATACCTGGAGAAACAATTGAAGCATCAGAAACGAAATGTCATGTATATATATCTTAATTTAAATCAATCCTAAATAAACGTTTTTTAAGCTTCATAAGCTTGATTGGGTTTTAAGTGGGGCTTAACCGAGTCTCTGAATCATTAAGAAAAGCTTTCATTTAAAAAGACAATGATCCAAGTTTTCTGAGTTGATTTTCTCAATTACAATGAAACACATGTAACTATTTAAGTAAAAGTTCCTTTGTCACCTAAAACAAAAGATCAACTAAGACCAGTTCGTATAAGTACTGGATCCACCTTGACAGTATATTGATGGTATGGTACTAGACCAGAAAGAACCAAAGAGATCGGTTGCCAAAGCAGTGTAACAATTCCCATGGTACAGATCTGATATTTACTGAAAACATAAAAAATTAACTCACAGAGTATAGTTGTAGTAAACAAATGGCAGAGATAAGAGAAACATTATCCAATGCCCAGTAAAGAGCAAGAGAAGGCTCAATGTCCCTTGCAAAATAAACTCAGGGATCATTACTTTATTTATTCTTGAAGCCGTATCATACGGGTTTATATAATCAAACTCTAGATCGGCTAAGCACATAACCTGCACAGAAGAACACCTCGTTGCACTCAAACATAAAAATCCGAAGAGGTTCACCAGGAAAAAAAATTAGAAAAGGAAATACAATTCAAGTTGAAAAACCTGGAAGATGACGAGAGAAATAAGGCCGATTAGAAGGAAGAAACAAACGAGCCACACAAACACCATCATCTCTCTCTCTTCCCCTGCCTCCCTCTACCTCTCCCTCTCTCTCTCTCTCTCTGTTTTCTTTGGGTGTCAATTACGACAAAGAACCGACCCTTTGTCGGATCCGATACCGGCGAAAGCTCCGCTAGTGGTAGGAGAAAGAATGGTTTGGAAGAATATTAGGTTGCCAAGGGAAGTAAAAGGGAAAAGCGAATTTGGGCCTGCGCCGCTTTCCTCTGTTTGGAATCCAGATAAATTCCGACTGCTCAAAACTCAAAAGTACTCTCAAGTATTAAACCCTGTTTAGTATTGTACTTGCGGCATCCTAATCTGATGTCAGCGACTTACCACACCTTCAGCGGTCATACCAGCCGCCAGCGCACAAGATTCAGACTCAGTCGGAATCAAGCTTACATAGATGATATGCTTCACCGAGCAGGGCTCGCGTTTTACTTCATATTTATATTTTCTTTTTTAAAGTTCAAATAATCAATCCAAATTGATAAAAATAATATTCATTAGTATAAAAATATATTTGAATCAAATTTTACATTATAAAAATATTTTTAAAACAGTAAACAATAGTGTTTTTCTACTTATTTATAAAAAATAGTAAAAGAATTCTAAAAATATAAAATTTGGTCTCCAAATATATCTTGATCGTATTAAGCAGTGTTGTAAATAACGGTATGCGCTCGTCGGACGGACATGGTACTGCCAAGCGATTAATCAGGAATAATCGGAAATAATCAGCTATAATCGGAAATAAACAGCCGATTAGACGAGAAAATCCGCAACGATTTGGTCACCGCCAACGAGTAATCGGCCGATTAATCGGCCTAAACGACCGTTTTTTACAACATTGGTAATAAGTGGTTTAGATTGACTATTTAGATTATGAAAACATAGATAATGATGTGGGGTAAAATAAATCTCTTAGCGAGTTTAACTCCAAAACTTATTGAATTGGCTTCAAATGAAAAATTTAATTTGTTGAAATCGATCTGTAAAGTGGTGTGTTTATATGCAGAATTTATAAAATTTCAAACTAAATTAGTATAAAATCAAGCAGTCACATAAGAAGATTTATAAGTTAATTTTAATGCATTTATTTTCATATTTATTTTTACTGTTTTACGTCATATTGAGTGAAGCTACATTACTTTACAATATGTAGATCGATTTGTACCACAAATTCATATCTTCATTTTTAAAGGTCAAACAATCAATTTGAACTGCTTAACATGATCTGCATATGAAAATAGACTCTAAGATCAAATTTTACATTTAAAGAAACTACTATTTTTTAAATATGTCATCTAAAGATTTTGGATTATTTGGAAATAGTAGTTTTCTACCTATCTAATAAGATGATAAAAATATTTAAAAAAATGCTAAATTTAATCTCGAATACATTTTTATACGAAAATCATGTTAAGCGATTAAAACTAATTTTTAAATTTGAAAATAATTTTTTCTAAGATATAAATTCTTATATGAACAGATCTGTGCATAACATTTGCATTGCAGAGTAAATTTATATATTTTTAGCCTACGTATGTATTTGGCAAAAAAAAAATAAAGAACACATTATATATTTTTAAAGTAGCATAGCATATCTGTTAGTGTAATAATCTAGAAGTCAATCAAAGGATAATTTTATTCTATATGTATTTTGTTCATGTAATGGATGATTAATAAAATTATCATTTTGTTCTTTGAGTTTTTATCGGATTATGAATCATTTCGAGTTCATGACTTGAAATTGTAAAACTTCATAATAGATAATAAATACTCTTAATTGTCACTAACCGAGATAATTAGCAAAGAACACTAATTTACCAATTAAAGGTTAGTATGTGGATTAAATGATGGTTAAGTTTTACAGACCATAGACAAAGAATTGTCATTTTAATCACATAGATACATGTTAGAGAACATGGTATTTGACTGACCCTCAATGAAACATTATACGGAATTGTGTTCGTGTCATTAATGTTTTCATTTAGTGTTAAGTTCTAAAGTATGAGGTGGTTCGTCGTTTCCTACATAAGAAATGTATATTCGTGAGTGTTGTTTAATGCTATCCGTAAAAAGTAGCTATAACGATGACATTTCAGTATACATGACTTTTGCAGAGGAGAGATGTTCACCAAGACTACTATTGTTCCTCGTATTTAATATGAGTAATAGTATCACTGGGCCCCTTGATAAAGTAGGATTATCTGTGCACGGTATGATTAAAGAGTTAATCATATTTGATAATTTACTTAAGATCGAGAAAAGATTAAGTTTGCAAGGATGACACATACCTACCTTGAAACTAATCTGATACTATGAGACATAAGAATTAACACGAGTAAATTGTTTACTGGATCGTGATATTGTATTGTACAACATCATCTGTGTCAATTGGGTAGTCATAATGCATTCTGCCAGGTGCCGCTTATGATTTATAGAATTAAAATGAGTTTTAATTCTATTGCCAACATAGCACAGATCCTATCGGGTCACACTAATAGGAAAGTAATCAGAGAAGTTTATGATTAATTATAAAGTGTTATAATTAATATAAATGTCATAGAGATGACAAGCTCAAACCAGATTAAATTTATAAGCGTGTACGACACGTTGTATAAATTTATCGCAACAACAGATCGCAAGAAAATATAATTGTTCAGAATGATTATATTAATGGATTATAAATATTAATTATGAATTAATATTTTGGGCCAAAAGCCCATTTGAATTTGGGCCTGGTTTAAATTTAGAATTTGAATTAAAAGCCCAAATTGAAAGCCCAAAAGCCCAAATCGAAAGCCCAAATTAATCAGATTGAATTATGGGCTCAATGGCAATTTGGTAAATACCAGATTGCTTAGAGGGCATTTTGGTCATTTACATTGCTTAGAGGGTAACAATGTAAATACCAGATTGCTTAGAGGGCATTTTGGTCATTTACATTACTTAGAGGGTAAGTAATGTAAATACCACATTGCTTGGAGGGCATTTTGGTCATTTACGAACCTCCTAAAAAATGCCTATAAATAGGTGGGCAGGGGTAAGAGAAAAATATACGAATTCCGATCTGATCGATTCGAACATATATTTTCTCTCTCCCGGTGTCTTTCTCGCAAATAGAGATTTGCGTAGAAAAGAAAGGAATACGTAATTTGATTACGTATATCTTGCGAGTTGTGAATAGTGTTTGAGCGAATAGTCGGTATAGTATTTCTGGCAAAAGAAATACCGACTCTCTGGTTGTTCCCGGTGGATAACTGATAGAGGCATCAGACGTCTAGTGCTCCGCTACTCGATCAGACTGCAAATCCAATTCGAATTTGGACCAAGGTACAAACGTTATGGATTTATTTAAATGTTAAATAAATTTAGTTTTAGAAATCAATCAGGGAGTAGATCCTCGTAGGATTAAAATGTTATGTCAAGGGAAAGACTGAAAAAGAAACTTTCGGTGGTATTTCCGACGTACCTCTTTTAATCCTCGACTTATGGTGGAAGTAAAATTTTAAATTTTACGTTCTTTCTGCACCATAAGGCCTAACAAGGGTACACCGTTACCCAGCAATATCCTCACTCTATATATTTTTAAGATTAAAGTAACTTTTTAGTTGCGAATAATGTAACAGATCATTGAGAAACAAGAGGTATACATTTCCTCGAGAGTAACCAAATGTAGTGTTCTTAAAATAGCCGTACATTATTATTGTTATTGGTATTAATAGAAAAACAATGTTATTTCTATAAATAATAATGGATTTGTTAATTTCGATATCTATTTCTTAATTGTTATTTTTATGGAAATTAGGATTAATTATTTGAATACCCTCAATCCAGTACCCAAAAATCCCCACACCCTATTTAGAAAAATTATGCACTATGGTCTCCACTAATAATATGGTCTTCACTAATTATTATTCTAAAAAGATATTATATGGTCCCCACTAATTATATGGTCTCCACTAAGTATTATTTTAAAATCCCTGCAACAATCTTCTTTTATGGTCCCCATTAATTATATGGTCTCCTTTCTCAAATCCCCGCACTCGTTCCCGCGTCAATTTTCATAGAAATAAATACTTGGAATATAAGATAGTAACACTTGAAAAATAAGATATTAATACTTTGATGCGTAACTTGTTATGATCATTCCTATTCCAGCCCCACAATCGTCCCCGTGTAAACCTTCCTCTAATGAAGTAGTGGAAATCACGTATCACTGCATCAACATTCTCCAATTATTCCTGTGCCAACCTTCTTCTAACAAAAATAGTTGACCACATAGGTATAAATACTTCAGTGCATAGATATAAATACTTGCAGTACTTGATATTAATACTTTCAGACGTTATCCAGTGCCATATGTAAAAAATACTTAGAAGTATAGGTATAAATACTTGCACGACGAGTTATAAATACTTGTGTGTCGACGAGCCTGAAAGTACGTCATTATGGATCTCATTTGAAAGAGAAAATTGCATAGAAGACTTTCGTGGTTTTACATTCGTAAAATTCCTTACAGATCGTCAGAAATATGGACGAGATTGAACGAAGAAAAAAAATCATATCTAAAAACGTATATGACCCCCCCATGTAGTTTGAGTGGTCCCCACAGATATTTATGGTGCAGATATATTTGGGAGATTTGGTTGGAGAAATAATATTTACGTAAAAATTGTTCACCTCATAAGTATAAATACTTCCGTGTATAGGTATAAATATTTTTTTACATAGATATTAATACTTTAGAAAAAAATTCAGTGCTGGAGTTTTTGTGGTCCCCCCAGGTAGTTATGGTAGTTATAGTGCGGATACAGTGCAGTTATCAGCTTCCGGAAATTAAATATGAATCTAAATATCTTTAGTAGAGATCGTCATTTATATCAGATCAATATCGTAGACGAGTAAAATATAAGAACACAGAAGCAAAACATTGTTTACGAGTAAATAAAAACAACATATCAATCCTAAACATTGCAAAATAGTATCTCATGATGATACTTGTCACTTGCACCAACAAAAACCTGTTCAAAAATTAATGAGATTGTACAACGGTGACAAACTAACTTTAGCTTGCTTTTCTATTTAAATGTCCTATAGAAACTGAACTCTGCTAAGTTGTGAAATAACATTGCCATCTGGACCATTTTCGTTGCTCAAGACCTGAAAAAAGATTTAAATATTCATGGGGTTAACACCAACTTGGTTCCAACTTGTTGTTGAGTTGAACATTTTTATGGAACAATGTGTTGTTTATGGATTAACAATATACCAGTACGTGACACTATGACTTTCTCATAGGGGTACAGACGGATCAGATACGGATCGGATAGTGGTAAAACTATATCCGTATTCGCTTTTATTTTTCGGATAAGGATACGGATACGGATCGAATATTAGACCGATACGGATACGGATACGAATCGGATCCGTTTTTTTATAATGATGAATAACATAATTTTTATCATAATATATATTAAACTATATGATATATATTTACTATTCAGATATTGATAATTAAAATTTAAAACCATATCTGTATTCATATCTGCACGGATATTCGGATATCGGATACCTGTATCTAATTTTCGAATACGGATCCGGACGGATAATATCCAATCCGTTTGCGCGCTACTTCTCAAGGATTAACTTTTACAATATTACTTATTTGCCCTTGTACCTTGTCAATGAGGCCATACTCGACTGCTTCTGTAGGAGTGAAATACTTGGGTTGTTTTATATCTTCTTCAATTTTCTCTGGTGATTGACCTGTATGCTTTGCTAACATATGTACCTGAATTAAAACCACAATAAAAGCAAATCAGTTCAAAACTAAATCATGAGAAAGTTCAAATGCTTTATTTAATCAAGTAGATCACATTTACAATTCAAATAACTCTAGTTTGTTTATGAGGTAGGTGACAACATGAAGCAATTGCAAAAGTAGCCAAAACCATCATGAAACATGATTTAATCATGAAATGCCTAGCAGAACTCCAATACTAGGCGTAGGTAACACCGATAGCAACTAGAAGGAAGAAGTAGGAGAGTACCATTTCATTTTTCATGTTTTTCATTTCCTTTCTGGCATTTTCAGAACTTGATGCCTGGCCTTGAAACCTGCACAGTGGCTGAAAAACAAGACAACAAAGCAAAATTAACAAATATACATCGCACAAACAAGGCAATAAAGCTGTTTCCAGTTCAAAACTGCACAAGGTTCCCCGACCAATACACAACCCAAGGGAAAGTAGGAGGTACCTCCTTTATCATAATGCTAGTTGAAGGAAGTGCAGCGCGGTTCCCTCGCGCACCAGCAGCTAATAGCAAAGCAGCATCTCCCCAAGCATTTCCCACACATAGTGTAAAAATAGGTGGCTCAATAACTCTGTCAAAGCAAAAGGTTGTTGTTTATTATTTATTTATTATAATCATCTGAAATGACTCCAGCCATCAAAAGCAAAGTTGGTATCAAGATGCCTTTGTATACCTTTTTACACCGACATACTATCTTTGGTCATAATCAGGGGCGGAACCAGAAAATTTCTGAATGGAGGTAATGCAAAATATCAAATATTGATATCAATACAATAATTGTTCTTAACAAATATACATATATATCGTTAAAAAAAAACACTATACATGCATGTATAATTAGACAGAATAACGAGGGACATTGACCTCCATTTACTGTGACTAAATCCGCCTACGGTCATAATACACCTTTTTCTAATATAATTTTTTTATTTTTTTGTATTTTCAATTTTATTTAAAGAAATGCAGATAGGAGAGTAATCACAGTGGTGTGTTACCACCAAACAGTTAGTTATTAGGGAAGGATAAGACTTGTGGGACAGATCTAAACAGCATTTTATAGTATAATTAAAGCTTTTTCATAATCGCAAACTAGAACCAGTCAGGTCCTGGACCAATATGTACAAACTGGGGTTTAAACAAGTGGGAAGCGCTTAAAAATTTCGGGGTGAAGAAAAGATGAATAGTAAAAATAAATTAAACTAATGTACAATATAGTACAGAATAATATACAGACCTCATAATGTCATACAATGCAAAAGCCTCCGTCTCATATCCTAACCTCGGGTCATTCTAAGAACATGAAATAAATAATTAATAAAAGAGGCAAGTAGAGGCATTATGCTAATAAAATGTAAAAAAAAATCTAAAGTAAACCTCCAAGATACAGATGAAGACTTGAGTTCCAATTGTAAAAAGTTTGTGTATGGAATATATTATTGTGTATGGAATATATTATTGGCATTGCTGTTCTCTAGTTAAATATTTCATTTCTCATTTACTCTTGTGACCTGTTGTTGTTGTTGTTGTTGTTGTTGTTTCTTTTGTGGTGCTTGATTTGTATTTACAGAGTACTCAATGCTTGACCTGTTGTTAAACCTGTGCATGCACTCTTTACTTAGATATGACTTCTCCACATAGATTGGGTTGGTACTGGTACTGTGCAAAAGATATCAAGTATTGCTGATATGATACAGATGACATGTGGTAAAAAAAAAAAATATACACCTAATTCAGTTGCAAAATACAGTACATAAAAATAGGAGTGGGGGAATTTGCAGACTGGTACAGGACATCAAATATTACCGACAGGTCCCCAACAAACCTTGACTACTCCAGTAGAATTGATGTAGAGGTAAATAGGCCTCTGAGGATCCTCTTCTTGTAAGAAGATGAGTTGCGCAATCAATATTTCGGTCACTTCAGGAATGAGAGGCAGACCGAGGTACACTATTCTGTTTTTGAATAGATGTGATGACAGATCTGGCGGAGGGTCAGTTATTTCATTTCTTCCTTCAGGTGTAGCCTGACCGGAGTTTTTTAAAATTAGAACCATTGAAAAAGTACAATTTACAAAGAAAATAAATATTCCAGAATAAATTTAGTGACCATGATGTGCAATGCATTAGCTAAGAAAGTATGATATGTCAGGAATCAGGATTCAGCAGTTTCCCTGAATTCCCATTGTAGATCACTCTTTCTCTCTTTGTGAATTTGTGGCATGGGATGGGTAGCTCAGACATCCTTCCAACTTCCACAAAAATGGGGGGAGAGGAGGAGTATGGGAAATGCTTTTATTGCCAAACTTGCAGGGTGTATATGGAAAGATTGGAGTGTAATCACAGTGATATTAGGCTCCCCTCCACTTGCCTAACTAACAGTGAAGAGTGGAGATCTTGTGTTGGGAAGATAACTGGTTACGACTTCTCCTTGGATCATCTACTTCCTAGTCTATACTAAAAAATCAATAAACAAAAAAGTAACTCATAGAGAGGTTTAGGATAATGGAAACTGGTCCCAGGTTTAGGATAATGGATCAAAGGTAATTTGAGTAACGGAGGTCCATTTGAATTTTTCTGCCAACGAAAAGTACAAATAGATTAAAGAATGAGAATGAGAACTCTTACCATGGTAATTACACCTCTATCAAATTTACGAACTGATGGGAAACGGCTCAGAGAGGGGAGCCTAACAGTGTGGTGGCAATAAAAGTGGGCATTGGCCACTCTTCTTTCTCTCTCTGAGGGGATACGAGAAGCCGAGAAACTGCGCCTATCAAGAGATAGAGAGAAGCGAGAGACGGAGGAGAAGGCCAGCGCCATGGCAAGGGAACTGTGCACTAGCTCAACTGCTCAAGGTAGAAAGAAAGGTTTAGCGGCTCGATTGGGCAAGGATAGAAACCTTCTTTCGGGTCGGGTTCACAAGATATGGGTCAAACCTTCTATCGGGTCATACTCAAGCCCATTTTAAAAATTAACTCGCCATCTCGGGCCCAACTTCCAAATTTATTTGAATAGTTTAAAGTGAACATAGTTATTGGGCTTATCTTATTAATATTTCTTTTACCATACCTACATTTTTTATTCCTAAATGCAAAACAGGGAGTAAAACAAGCCAGAATTAGGCCCAATTAAAGCATATCATGTTATGAAACAGGCCTTTTCAGGCCTAAGTTACATTATGTTTAGTCAATAACTATAAATTCCCTCATATAAATAGAATGATAATAATAATAATAACATATAACTGATATTTAACTGGATCTCTCCAATTTGTTCAAAGAATCGAAACGGCCGAAGTTTACCAACCAGCGTGGTTGCGTGAAAAACAAAATTCAGAACTCCTTAATTGAATCGATATCATCCCATCTAAAACAGGCGATGCATTTTTAACAAGATTTATTTGTGCTCACCTTTTATCTTTTGCCACCAAACACTGCAGATGGGTACTTCATCCGTTTTTACTTTTCTTTTCTTTTAGTTTGTCCCGTTGTAAGCACCCTTGGCGCTATGTGAGGGTTTTGGTGATCACCTTAATGATTTAATCTTATCTAAAATTTGGAGATATTTTATTATGACAGAGCCGTGTTATTTACATATAATGCATTAATATCTTGAAATTTATAATAACTGATTTTGCAAATGGCCTTGATATTATCCCAAAAGAAGTCCGAAAATTTGGGATCATCTAAATTTGCATTGCTCAATTTCTAATAGACAGTTTTATTGAAATGTTATGACAATATAAATCACACAAAATGTTAACCCATCTTTTATTTTTGGTAATTAAGTGTCACGAGCATTCTAATTTCAAATCAATAGCAAGCTAGACAATGATTCATAAATTATCTTTTCAAAATAAATTTCAATTTTTTTTAATTAGGACTGTAGACACCAGTATCACACAATAGTGCCAACGGTAGTAAAGTGAAAACAAAGAACAACAACAAAAAGAAGAAGATATACTTCACAACCGAAAGCAAAACAACCTCCTTCCTGGCATGTTTGGTAAGAGAAAGAGATAAAAAGGAATTAGGAATAAGTGAAGCAAATAAGGTAAGAAGACGCCTAAATTGCCCCTAGGTTAACTTGATATGCCCACAGAAACACAGAAAGTGGTTTATCATGTACTTACCTATTTACATTTACCAGAGGTTACATGTATACGATGTTAAATGGTGTTAGAAGAGAATCCATTCACAACACCCGTTCAGTATACACATGAAATGTTCAAGAACCACATTTTGGACCTCAAACCTTTCTTTATTAAAATATTTTTCTTCAGTTGATTTTACAAATAAAAGAAACCGCATAATGGATCGTGAGAGGTCTCGCTTCTCTGCGGATAAATACAAACTCATTTTCCGCAAGAGACATCCAAACGTTATTGAATGTAACAAAGCTTTTATTGAAAAAAATGTTAATAAAGACACAGATGGAAGGACTTGTTCAATTAAACTATAAACCCTTGTGACATTAATATCTCCACTTAATTTTTTAGTGGGCACTTTATGTGTTCAGTATTACATTATCCGAGCAATATGTACTGATAAAATTAAAATAAAATATAATTTTGAATAATTGAATACCTAGATTTTTTTTGTAAATAACATGATAAAAATATCTCTAAGTCAATGATATGAAAAATTGGTACGAAAAGAAATTGCTACGATCAACTTCAATACATATGCCATGAAAATTGAGGTGAATTATGGTCCTTTGACGTTTTCCGTTTTATTTTACTCATAATGACACAAAGCACATGCGTCCAAAGATATTTAACAATTAGATCGATCCTAGATTTTGTCGGCTTCCAAATCAATTCTAAGCACCACGATAAAAGTTAATTCATTTTCTATATTTCTCTCATGCATATGTGCTCAGCTTGATGATGAAATAAAATTGAGCTAAGAAATGCATTCTTTTTATTTTCAGGTACAGAACTATTAACTTCATCAATGAGATATCACAGCTCATGTATTGCCTTATGTGAAGTCCAAGTTGGTAGATTCATAAGAAAACATCCAAAAAAGTTTTAAAAGATTTACTTGTATACAAAAACCACGGATAACTAGATGTAAAAACTCAATGAACCAAAACAACAATGAAAATGAAAAATTAAGAAATAACTTGAATAAGTGTAGAACAAGTCTTTGTTCAAAATACCACATGCACCAAATCACATTTCTATCTGCCACCTAACTGTGGCAACCTATGTAGCAGTTTGTCAAATAACTAACAATACTAAGTTATAACCATGTATATGTACAGTTCATTGAAAGAAGCATACATGAATATATCACAATGCCATACAAGATCTGAATTCCACAACCCACCACACTTATATTCAAGTTAAGTTCTACTCTGTTGCTATAAATACCCACACATTCCTCTACTATTCCTCAATCCCTAAAAATCAACCAGAGAACAGAGGAAGGAGAAACAATGCATCCTCTTCACCCCCTAAAATTTCTCCTTCTTGCTCTAATGCCATGAATTCTGATCCCTTTACATCTCCATTCCCTTAGGTAGTTGAGATGCAAGTCCAATTTAATCCGCAACTTGCCCCTGGTCATGAAGTAATGCCGGAGAGTCGTTTCTTTTTAGTAGATAATCATTTTGCTAATCAAAGAAGCAGCGAGCTTCTTGATTCTTTGAGCAAGGAGGAAGCTGCTCAAGTGGAAGAAGGTACCCTTTTTCTACCATTTGATTGGATGTATCCTGAGATAGATGCTCACACCTTCGTCGAATGGGATCAAACGATGATGACCAATGATCCTGTTCCACCAGGTTCTTTTGCTTTGTATCCAAACTATCTCAAACAACCTTATGCCAACACTCAAACTACCCCAGTTGTGAATCAATTCCCTAATCCAAGTCCCAGGGAACTCTGGGCCGATTATCAAGATCAGTCAGATGAGTTCATGATGTATAAGTTCAAAGTAAACCCTTGAAAAGAACATCATTCATGACCATCTGTCGTGCCCCTATGCGCACATAGGGGAGCAAGCTGCCCGGCGGGACCCAATGAAGTACACTTACCTCGGGGAAATATGTGAGGAGTTTCGCCAATCTGGCAAGTGCTGCCTTAGGGAACACTGCAGAAATGCTCATGGTACATTCGAGTTTTGGTTGCACCCAACCCGATACCGTACCGTAATGTGTGATAGAGGAAGTATTGCTGGCGTCTCTTTTGCTTCTTTGCTCACAAACCTGAGGAGAAGCGTCCTGAAGAGTATTGTAATGGTGTTACCGTTCCACTATATGATGACAACTGGTTTAGGTTTGGAAGCTTCGACGCTGCGACAATGTTCAGTGGATTGGTGCCTTACCCTTTCTTGGCACAGGCATCTCAGGGCAGTGAGCCTTCTGTTGGTCACAGCGAGGGACATGACAACGGTGTTAGGTTGACGGTTTTAGATGGAGAGAGTAGTCAAAATATGACAGAATCTGATATTCCGGAGGTGGTTTTGAATGGCATCAGGACTTGAACATAGTTTTGAGGAAAATTAAATGTATGGTTCTAAATGATCACTCGTGTAGAAATAGTCTGATATTGATGAGAATACATAACTAGTTAATTATATTAATATATGCATATGTATGTTTAGTTATCTGTCGAGTGTGATAAGTATAATCTTGTTTTTGTGTGTATGTGGTGCATGAATGTTGGTCATCTAGGTATTGTCTAGCTAGTGCTTATGTGATGTATGAAGGTTTGTTACCTAGTATTAGGTGTAGCTTTCATTACAATTCAGTTAGTCAATTCAGTTAGTTTGTTATTCTGTTAGCCGCTGCTTGAGACAGCATGTATTACACTGGTCTATATATACCAGGTTATTGTAAACAATTCATAGATGAAAATACAATGATTCAAACACAATCTATCTCTCTCTCTTCTTTCAATTACTATCTCTAAGCTCAACTCTCATATGGTATCAGAGCTCCTCTTCTTCTTCCCTTATCTTTGAACCTGAGAAGCTATGACTTCAAGCGAGACTTCTCATGTTCTTCCCCCTCCTCCCTCCCACATCGATTCTGTGATCCACATTACGCTTCCAGTTTCTACAAAATTGGATCGTGATAATTTTCTGACTTGGAGATCGCAGATTGAGCCAATTCTTGATGGCTTCGGTCTCACAAAGTTTATTGATCCCTCTGTCTCACCGCCGGACAAGAACTTGACCAGTAATGGAGTTTCTTCACAGAATCCGGCCTTTCTTGCCTGGCACAAGCAAGACCGGTTCTTGCTCGGTTGGCTGCGCACCTCGATTTCTGAAGGCGTTCTTTCTCAGTATGTCGGCTGCCAGAGACCTTTGGATTTCCCTTCATCAGGTGTACTCAGCGATCTCCACTGCTCGAGTCATGGAGCTCAGGCGATCTCTTCAGACCACTTCTCGGGGCAATCAAAGGTGTGGCGAGTATTTTGAGAAGATGAAACGGATTGCCGATCAATTAGCCGCCGCTGGAGACCCGATCCCTGATTCCGAACTGGTGAGATCTATTCTCAATGGCCTGGGTCCTCTCTTTAACTCCTTTGTAGTTGCGATTACAACCCGATCGGTGCCTGTTACTTTGGTCGATCTCCATGCATTTCTCCTGACTCATGAATCTCTCCTGGCTTCGCAATCCTCTTCTCTTCCCTCTCATTCAGCCGATCCCAGTGCCTTTTACGCTGGAAGGGGAAGAGGTAGGGGTCGTCGTGGTAAAGGTCCCCAGTCTTTTACTCCTGTCTCAAGGCCCATTATTGCCTACACCAGGCCCAGGTTCTATTTCCTCTACTCCAGGCCGAGGCTCTGGTTATCAGGGCTCATATCCAGTCAATTCAAACCAAGTCAGGGGCAATTACTCTAACCGAGCTGGGGCTTCACAGCAATCTGGAGACAAACCTCAATGTCAGATTTGCCGCAAGAGGGGTCATGAAGCACTTGAGTGCTGGTACCGATTTGACAATGATGCTTATGCCTCACCACCTCAAGCCTTTGTTCACACCACCACTTCCACTCCAAATGAGGGTTGGTTTCTCGATTCCGGGGCAACTCATCATGTCACCTCTGACTTAAACAACCTTTCATCCTTCAATGCCTATGATGGTCACGACCGGCTTCAAGTTGGTAATGGCTCTAACCTTCTCATTCAAAATCTTGGCCATTGTACTTTGCCTTCTACCAATGGTTCTTTGAATTTGAATGGTGTCCTACATGTACCACATATTACCAAAAACCTCATTAGCATCTCTAAGTTAACTAGAGACAATGATGTTATTCTAGAATTTCACCCCTTGTTTTGTATTGTAAAGGACCGCCGCACGAAGCGGCCGCTTCTTCAAGCTTCCCAAATTAATGGTCTTTACAATCTCTCTACTTCACCTCAAGCATTGGTTGGAGAACGTGTGTCGGCTTCTATATGGCACAAGAGGTTGGGTCACACATCTCCTTCCACCACCCGTTTCATAATAAATTCTCATTTTTTACCTACTTCTCCAAATAAATTGGGAATTTGTGATGATTGTTGTAAAGCAAAGGCTCATGTTTTGCCTTTTGCTCCTTCTCTTTCTCATGCTACCTCACCTTTACATGTGGTACATTCGGACTTATGGGGGCCATCTCCAATTGTTTCAAAAAATGGATTTCGCTATTATGTGAATTTTGTGGATGAATTTTCTAAATTCTCTTGGATTTTCTTTCTTCGCACTAAGGATGAACTTGTTGATGTTTTTACAAAGTTTAAGTGCCAAGTTGAGAATCTTTTTAGCTCGACCATTAAAATTCTTCAAACGGATGGCGGTACGGAATTCAAGCCTCTCACACGACTTTTTCCGCAAATTCTTCATCAAGTCTCATGCCCATATACCCCTCAACAAAACGGGGTTGCCGAACGCAAACACCGCCATATAGTCGAGCTTGGCCTTGCCATTATTTCTCACTCTTCCATTCCTTTGGATTATTGGGATCATGTGTTTCAAAGTGTGGTTTTCATCATAAACCGGCTTCCGCCCACCGATCCACCTCATACTTCTCCTTTCACCCTTCTTTTCCACAAAAATCCCGATTACAAATTCTTTCGGATTATTGGATGCCTTTGTTTTCCATTAATTCGACCATACAATATCCACAAGCTTCAATTTCGGTCTCTACCGTGTGTATTCTTGGGTTATTGTCAAAATCAAAAGGGTTACAAATGCCTTCATCTTCCCTCAAACAAAATCTACATAAGCCGTAATGTCCGGTTTGATGAAACTACCTTTCCCTTTGCCTCTCAACATGGCTCGGCTACTGTACCTCAACCTCTGGCCGATCAGCAACAAATTCTTACCTCTCTGCCTATTATTCTACCTCCGCTGCCTTCCAGGCCTTCTTGTGCACCGCCCACCTCCAGGCCTCTTGTGATTACTGAGCCCAACATCTCTAGGCCCAATTCGAATTTGGAGTTACCAAACCTCAGTCAGCCCAACAACAAACCCCTTACTTCTGCCGCTAGCCCACTTCGGGTATACACCAGGCGACCCAAAGACCCCTCTACAGACCGCATCTTACCTCCCTCTTCTCCAGTCCGAGCCATACCTGCCTCCTCCAGTACACCTCAGCCTCCAACAGAGAACACTCATCTTTCAGCCTCTACTCATCCCATGCAAACCCGGCTGAGAGCCAACACTCGCAGACCCAAGCACTTTCCAGATCATGAGACCCTTCTCACTACCAAACATGCTCTCCCTGCCTTGCCCTTGACTGAACCGACTTCTTTCACCATGGCAAACAAACAAAGAGAGTGGCGTGATGCAATGTCTAATGAGCTAAATGCTCTTGCAAAAAATGGTACTTGGATACTCGTTCCGTCTCGTTCCGATCAAAATGTCATTGGGTGCAAGTGGATTTTTAAAATTAAGAGAAAGGCCGATGGCTCGATTGAGCGCTATAAGGCACGACTTGTTGCCAAAGGTTACAATCAAGAAGAAGGTATCGACTACCATGAGACCTTTAGCCCGGTAGTCAAACCAACCACCATTCGAGTTGTGATCTCTCTAGCCACCTCACGCAATTGGACCATTCGACAATTGGATGTCAACAATGCATTTCTCCATGGTGATCTTCAAGAACAAGTCTTCATGACTCAACTACCGGGCTTTGCGGATTCCACATTTCCAAATCATGTGTGCCTTCTTAAAAAGGCCCTTTATGGACTCAAGCAAGCTCCTCGTGCTTGGTTTCATAAGTTGGCTTCCGTTCTTGTTGATCTTGGTTTCAAGGCCTCTCAATCGGATTCTTCGTTATTTCTTCGTGGTGATTCCTCTTCGATTACTATAATATTGATCTATGTAGATGATATTATAGTAACCGGTTCCGACTCCTCTCTTGTGACAACTCTCATTACATCTCTTGCTTCTCAATTCTCGCTAAAAGACCTTGGTCCCTTGCATTTCTTTTTGGGCATCCAAGTACAACCTCATCAACATGGTGTCACTCTCTCTCAACCGCAATATATTCGAGATCTTCTCCTTCGTGCTAAGATGGATGGCTCTAAACCGTGCTCTACTCCCTTTTCACCAAATGATCCCCTTTCTAAATTTGAAGGTAACCCCATGGCTGAACCGCACACCTATAGAAGCATCGTTGGTGCTCTTCAATACGCCACAATCACTCGGCCCGATATCTCTTATGCCGTCAACAAGGCCTCGCAATTTATGCACTCACCAACCGATGAGCATTGGAATGCCGTCAAGCGTATTTTGCGATACCTCAAAGGCACTTTGCTTCATGGTCTTCATATTAGTTCTCATTCTTCTTTAGACCTTCATGCGTATTCCGATGCCGATTGGGCGGGATGCCCGGATGATAGGCATTCAACATCGGGATTTTGTGTCTTCCTTGGCTCAAATTTGATCTCGTGGGGATCTAAGAAGCAATCTACCGTCTCTAGGTCGAGTACGGAAGCCGAGTATAGAAGCATGGCTGGAGCTTGCACCGAATTAGTGTGGTTGCAGCAACTTTTGAGGGAACTTCATGTGCCGCTGCCTTCTAACCCGACCCTATGGTGTGACAACTTGGGGGCTACCTTCCTTGCATCGAATCCTGTCTTCCATGCGAGAACGAAGCACATTGAAATCGACTTTCATTTTGTGCGCGAAAAGGTTGCTCGTAAACAGCTGGATGTTCGGTTTATTTCATCTAAAGATCAGCTCGCTGATTTGTTTACCAAGTCACTGTCAGCTGCACGGCTAGATTTCTTACGCACCAAGCTGACTCTGTGTTCTGTCCCAGCCTCAGCTTGAGGGGGGCTATTAGGCGTAGCTTTCATTACAATTCAGTTAGTCAATTCAGTTAGTTTGTTATTCTGTTAGCCGCTGCTTGAGACAGCATGTATTACACTGGTCTATATATACCAGGTTATTGTAAACAATTCATAGATGAAAATACAATGATTCAAACACAATCTATCTCTCTCTCTTCTTTCAATTACTATCTCTAGCTCAACTCTCATACCTAGGTATATCGTTTATATATGCATGTGTTGCATCTGTGTTCAATGTAATGTCGTCTCTGTTTAGTAAATTAATAGTGTGTTGAAGTTTGTGATTGTGCTAAATGTTATAGTCTTTAATTATGTAATAAATTATATAATTGTTGTAGTTGTTATATCAAACAAAATGTAAAACTTTAATTTTAGTAATTGTTCCATGGTTTTTGACAGGATTATTAACCGTAATAATGATTAAAAGTTGATACAAACTACTTCAAGTATTTCTATAAAATAATTGAGAAATTATGAAAAAAAAAAACATGACACTGCAATTTTGGCCTTAATCTTAATTGAGGTTAAACTTCTTTACTTTAGACTATAATTAGTAGTACGATAACAATTTTAAATGACAATCTGCGTGCAACAAATGAACATTTTACTTGCCTTTTCAATGTTGTTGATTCTTCAAATCATCATTTTAAAAACTGGAATCCATCTAATGAAACAGGGAGTAACAGTAGAGCAAATTACATATGGATAAACTCTCTTGGAGTGCAGCCAGGGGCAGTGTGGCAATTTCTGAGGAAATCTGGACAAGTTGGTTTATTTGCACTGCATGGAACATATGGAATCAAAGAAACGCAAGGATCTTCAGAGAAAGCAGCCTACCACCGAGTATATTAGCAGACAGGATTAAGCAAGAAGGCGAGCTATGGCTTAGATATTGTTAGATTTTATCTTGTCAGATTATCTTATATTGTGGGTAGATAGCTAGAATTGTGTATAGCAGCATTATTGATTGTAAGAGGAAATGAATGTGTAGTAAGTTGTAAGGACGAACAACTTTAATTTCAGCACTTGACAGCATATGTTAAGCTTTCAAAAAAAAAAAAAAAATACTAAACGCATTGTCAGCATTGCTGAACAAAAATTATTTCTTATAATTTCTTACCTCTTTTTCGTTTTTTTTTCAGATGATTTTCTTGTTTTCCTCCGAATTATGTGAATTTATTAATTTGTACTAGAAGTCTAGAACACAAGCTATACATTGATCATACAAAATTCAAATTATAATAATATGTTATATTATAGAAACATGCATCAAGGGATAGATGCATGTCCAAAAATCTTTTAAGTTGCATATATGTAAACATCTCAGTTTAATCTTTCCTAGAATAATATGAATTGAGATTTTTGAGGAATAAATGCAAATAGAAGGAAAGAAGAGCTAAAAGTTAGTTCTTGAGGGCAACCATAGATAGCTGGTACTGTAAATAGCCTATGTAGTGAAATGGCATGTAAGAGGACTTTATGTGTGTCACTCAGCGATAATAACAGGAGCAAAATAAAATTATATATGTAACTATTTCTTAGATACCAATTAAGGCTTAATTATTCCAACGAGGCATCCATCCGCTAAACAATTACAATGTTATTGAGTGCTACAACAAATCAATGATGGTAATTTCTTGACGCATTACATTTCTAGTTTACCACGTATCACCCGTCATGCAGATCTCGACAAAAGACTATGCGCCTTTAAGTTTCTTGGTAGCCTTCGTACCACCTTATCATTCTCCTCTCTGGAGGTGAGTCGCTATTTCCTTCGGTGAATAACCCCTCAAGTAAAAATTCCGGCCATGGCTATGTTCCCAGCTTCGCTTTTGTTCGATCCATCAATTTTCTTTTCTCCTTTTTTCCAGTTCAACTATTATTGCTACCTACAACGACAACCATGGTACACTTTTGACGACGACTTCATGATGTATTCCTTCAAGGTGAAGAGATGCCTTCACAGCAGGGCCCACAACTGGGGGTACTGTCCTTATCTGCATCAAGGGGAGCGGATCCAACGGCGAGATCCATGCAAGTTTCAGTACAAAAGACAGATGTGTCATGAGTCTCAAGATATCACTATGTGTCGCCTGGGCAACAGATGTAAGTACTCCCATGGGTTGTATGAGTATTGGCTCCACCCAACCAGGTACAGGACTCGCATGTGTAACATGGGTCTTGCGTGCCGTCGCGGCGTATGCTTCTTCGCTCATAGCCTTCAGCAGTTGCGCTCGGCAGATCTCCTCCCTGATTACGGCGCATATGGAGACGGACAATTTTTCCCTTTGCTGAGAGACCCACCGTGCCACACTCTCGGGGGTTGTGAAGCAGGTGAAACATCAGGTACATCTTATTCTTATCAAAGGATGCTGGATGACAGATCGAATATCGGTGAGGCGGCGATGAACTGGCACATGGATATGATCATCATGAAGTTACTAGAAGAGCTTGACGAAGAATTAGTATAAAGGTTTGTTTATCTATAATTATTACCAATGTGTGAGAAGAAACGATGAAGAAAACTATACTCTGCAGTGAAGTTTGCTCATTCTAAGTGTTTTCTGAGTTCTCTGGATAATTTATTTTAATTTTCATGCCATGACTAGTGTAATGTATTATGTAATAATTTGAGAATTTGGTGCTAATTAAGAACCTTACCAGAAAAAATATTTTTTTACCGGTTCACTGGTATAAGAAAATCATAACCTGATGCTTGATCCTTTAGGGTAGTTTGCCTTTTCTTTTTCTGTTACAATTTGTCATTTTTCTTATTTACCTACTTTCAGTTTTATTTTCAGTAAATCTTGTAACCATGACACAACTTGTCACCATAAATGAAATTTGAGTATTTCAAATATTTACTATTAACGCACACTGTTATCACTTTATTTATTGTTAATAGACATTAATTGTATACAGCAGAATATTATACTAAAGCACATTAATTAAACGTAGGTGATTCTCTGTATTTTCTTTTTAGTTTTGGTGTCAATTACCACTATTTATTTGAACTTTAGCAAATTCTCAAATTAAATTTATGTTAAAACTTCTAACTAGTATTTAGTAATCACTACTAATATTTCTCAGTATTATCTATGAGGCCTATCATTTAAATGCTTTCAAATTTGTCCAGGCGTAAAACAGAAAAGGCCCATACATAGAAAACAATTAACTCCTACTAAAAGCCCACTAAAAGTTTGTCCAGGCCCAAACAAGCTTGGTCGAACTCGTTGATTCTGTTGCTTTTCCACGAAGAATTTGGGTTTAGTAGTTCATATTTAAATTCGATTTAGCAGCATTCAAGCAAACGGGGATGATAATTGCCAGTTAACCACATTATAACTATAATAATAAAGAGGGGAAATGGTTGGTATACCCATCCAATTTGTTTAAATTGCTTAGTTTCCCGTCAAAACACTTAAATAAAAATTAAAAGTCTGATTAGTTGTTGTACATGAAGATTGTCTTAATTTTTGAAATGGGGTACTCTTGAATAGTGTTAGATAATGTATTTATATATTATTGTTCTTTGATTGATAAACTTTCAAATAGTTAACTGAAAGATAAAACATGCGCCGCGCTTTTATATTATATATAAATGATTCATACATCATATTAATTGTGCTTATAAGTTAATTATAGCATTAAGAATTTAAATTATATATTTTTTTTTACACTTATTCGATGTGTTATTTTTAAAAAAAGGCTTAATATCGTATGTGCCATGCACGGATGCACCTCGTTGTCATTTTTATATTTCTTCCTCCACTCTTTAAAATATCATATTGACCTTACAATTGCAATTCTTTCAGATTGCCCCGTTAAATTAACAAAGTAACTCAAACATATATCAATCATACATATGTCGAATTTTGAAAGAAAAGAACTAATTTTATTAATTTCTTATACGGTGAATAGGTTACAAAATTTAAAGAGTCATTAAAATATTTTTCTTATTACATGATTTGTTATATATACTAATTAATTTTAACTGATCTTTAATTGATTCTTAATCTTCAACACTTCTCAAATTGGAATCATAGAAACCAGCTTGCGTGTAATTCTATTTTTCTTTAATACGAACTTTGTTCTCAAGCTAACTAATGTTATCACACTTTACCACTTAAGTGGCCTTCTTCGACTCCTTTTCAAGCTACCATGTATCTCTGTATTTTTGCTGCTTGGCTGGGGCCATTTTCACTCTTACTTAAGCTGGCTTACGTCTTTTCTCCACTTAGATACTTGGATCAATTCTCCCACTTCAAGGGCGGAGCCAGACTTTTATGCTATAGGGTCAAACGTGAATGAAGTTAATGATATAAAATTTTGATGTTGTGAACGAGAGTTAATTTACAGTACATTCATAGTATTTTAATCTAAACTATATAGAAATCCGAATATCTATAAGTGGCATACATTTAAAATATATGGAGGTCAATGGACCTCCATTTTTTAAACTTACCTCCGCTTTGCTCCACTTCACACGCAATTTGCACGCACTTACCAGAGAGGATGGAGGTGGTGTTTATATATAGTATGTATCAATGACGTGGCCATAAGAGAGAAATTCTATCAAGCACTTCACACGCACAAGGGGGCTGCCGGCTGCATGTGAATAGTGCTTCGGCTTAGCTCAATCAAACTTCATTATGAGGTTGCCGTGATAAAAACCATGGTCAGTGGTACCAATGGTGATCAAAGGTACTGGTGGGCTGCTGGCCAATGGGTAGAATTGAACACAGATCGATCGTATGTTATCCAATTTGAGTCCGATCCGTGTCTGTAAATGTAGATACAAATATCTGAGATATCAGAATTATTAAATGAATTCGGATGTTCTTTTGAATTTATAAAATGAGTATATATATGATACATATATATATACGAATAATCCGTATTTTTTTAAAATGCGATATATATCTCATTAGCAAGATATATATTTTTGATTATAATATTTATATTTGTTTATAGATATTAGTACCAAAATACTTTTAATAAATTTGAGATATTTTATAATTAATAGTTAATAAGTTTGAGATGGGTTATGGTACACTGCAATGTACATATCCTCTTGTGCTTGGATTGTGTAAACAGCTAGATTCAAAATTCAAAAATTCGATCTGAAATGTTCAATATGTTCTCCATAATAAAATGTGCTTAAAGACCAAATTTTACATTTTTTGAAAAATTGTTACTATTTTTTAAGATGGGTACATAATTGTTATTTTTCAGAAAATTCTTGACCATGAAAAAACAATGATTTTAAAAAATTCTAAAAAAAATTAGTACATTTAAAAAAAATGTAAATTTGGTCTCCAGACACATTTTGATATAGAGATCATGTTGAACGGTTTGGATCGACTATTTGAATTTCAATTTAACGATTTACAATCCAATGATACATTGCAATGAAACATAGCTCATCTCAATAAGTTTTACTTCATATTGGAAATATATATATATAGAGAGTAAGGCTACGGTGCTTTGCAAATTAAACAGGCCCTTTTACTTAGCATTTGTGGCCATTGGATCTGCTTCAATAATCGTGCAGATCATCATGATCTCATTTCAATTTTTCGGAACTGGACGTATCCAGTTGGGAACAAAATCAAACAGAACCCAGTCCGATCCCTCTCTTCTCCAGCGCCTCTCCTCTCCTCTCCCAGCGAAAACCCTAAACCGCCTCTCCTCTCCAACGCCTCTCCTCACCCTCTCCAGCGACCCTCTCTCTCTCCAGCGACCCTCTCTCCTCTCCAGCGCCTCTCCTCTCTCCTCTCCAGCGCCTCTCCTCTTAAGTCTCCAGCGCCTCTCCTCTTAAGTTCGTAGCTTGACTAGGTATATTAGAACCTGTTGTTCTTTGTTGCCACCTGTAAATTTTAACATGGTATTGAGTATAAAAGATTTATTTTTTGTGCTCATAGTATCTGTTTTCTCCTGTTGCCTTTTCTTATAAATTTACATGTATATTTGAATTTCTTTTGGGTGGTTCTGTTTAAAAATGACATGGTGGTATTCAATTCATTTAAAAAGGCATGGTGATACATTATATTGTTTTAGTGTTTTAATTCCATTAATTGGTGTTTTAATTATGCCTTCTAACTCGGTATGTTCTGGCAAAGCGGGGAAAGAATTTCGGTTTGCAGTGCCCTCTTTCTGTGCAGAAATTGCCCAAGAGAATCCATTGTGCATACCCTCTTTCTGTGCCCAGTGGCAGTGGAGGTTTGATTTCACACTCAACAGATACTGAAGTATGCCTCATGGTCGCAAGCAAAAACAAGTTCTACCATCTCAAAACAGGAATGGGCAGTGCGTTTCACTTGTGTGGCATGGCAGATTTGGAAGTTGCGCAACTCGATAATTTTCAGAGAAGAGAGTAAGTCGTTGCTGATTTTTCTGTGCATGAGATGAAATTGTGGTTGAAATGTTGTTAATAGTTGTTGACTTGTTGCTGGGTTGTATTTGTCTCTTGCTTTCAGAAATACATGGCTACAGGGCATTGTGTTTTGCATGAGCGTGTATATGGCTTTTTTTCCTTGTATTGAACGTTGTAAGCTCGAATTTTATTTAATCACTGGCAGCTTCTGTCAGCTTATCAAACAAAAATTCTCTCTCACTCTTCCTTTTTCGTAAATGAATAAGAAACATTTCAAATTTGTTAAAAGGAGTTGTGAGCGTAGTTTCTGCATTTCTCACTTGCATGGGTATAATTGAAGGCAAAGATCTTTGTAACCCGGATCATATGGTCCAGACTGTTTTTACTATTCACCCGGATCAACAATTTTCAAAGTGGCTTAATAAATAGTAAAAAAAATTTCAAAAAATGTAAAATTTGGTCTCCAAGTACATTTTAATATAGATTGAACATCTAACGGTTTGAATTTGTTGTTTGAACATCAAACACTAAGATAAGCCTCCGGAAGCACAAGGCCGAAGTTCTAGATGAAGCACATTAGCCATACTCTATATATATATATATATATATATATATATAGAGAGAGAGAGAGAGAGAGAGAGGGGGGGTTGGCTAATATCAAAACGCTTGTTCCTAGGTCGAGGAACAAATGTTTTGGTTTTTACATTTTCATAGTCCAAACAGTAGATCTAAACCATTCAACATTCAATCTATAATAAAATGTGCTCAGAGACCAAATTTTACAATTTTTTGAAATTTTTTACTATTTATTAAGCCAGTTTTAAAATCGCTGTTTTCAATGATTGAGAAATTTTTCATTGTTTATTAAAATCAGTGATTTTAAAACTGCTTAATAAATAGTAAAAAAATCTCAAAAAATAAAATTGGTCCTCCAAGCTCATTTTAATATAGATATCACATCTAACGGTTTGGATCGACCGTTTGAACTTTGAAAATTAGAAAATCAATTGGTTACATCACAGCTCTGGAACAAACGGTTTGATATTAGCCAACATCTATACATATATTGTATACGTATTCAATAAATATTTGATTTGTATTCATATCTGAGTCTATATGTATCCGTATTCGGAGAAATTAAATATAGATACGAATATGACTCGAATATGACTCAACTATAAATCGGATCTGTTTTTCACCCCTATCGGATCAGTGCTGCTCTTAGCGGTATCCAATTGAGCATTTTGTGTCGCACATCGTAACTTATCTAGAAAATCAGAATCTGTTGATTGTATTTTACACATTGTGATAGGACCCTTAATGCACGTATCTAGTTCGTACCAGTATCTCAGATTTTAGTGTCGTAATATATATCAAGTTCGAAACCAGAAGAAAAAAGTTTACATTCTCCTTTCCGTTCCCATTTCCTCTGCTCCTCCAATCTAGAGCACAACCTTAGCAAATAACCGATTCTTATTTATTTATGTTGATTTCTTTTATCAGTTAATTGGTAGTTCAGGTGATCGCATTTCTTGGCATGATGCTTTGTCGGATGATTTATCTTATTTATCTATATGCATGAGAAGTTTCAATATTTTTTTCGGTGGCTTTACTAGAGGTGTTGTATAATTTGAGATGAGTAAATTAGATAAAATCTTCCTTAATATATTAGTCGTTTATTATATTTTAGTTCTTACAAATTTGAAAGTATTCAGATAACATGAAAACTAATATAATTATTTATATCAACAAATATTAATTAAATTGATACTATCATCAATTTTCATGCCATCATAAATTAATTATAAATAATATTTACATACATCTTGTCATATATATTATGAATAATTATTTTAGTACCCGCGCTAAAATACCCGCACTGTACCCGCACTACAGTACCCGCACTTAGAGGAATAATGTACTATGGTCCTCACTAATTATATTCTAAAAAGATATTATATGTTCCTCACTAATTATTATTCTAAAATTTTAGCAACACTCTTCCTCTATGATCCGCGTCAACCTTCCTCTAATGAAGTAGTGGAGATCCCGTATCACCGTATCAACCTTATCCAATCATCACCGCGTCAACCTTCCTCTAACAAAAATAGTTTACCACATAGGTAAAAATACTTTAGTGCATAGGTATAAATACTTGCAGTACTTAATATTAATACTTTCAGACATCATCTAGTGTCATATGTAAAAAATATTTGAGTGGTCCCCTAATGCGGGTACGACGCGAGAATTTTTCAAGAAAACGTGTGGGTACGATTATTTAAGGAAAATTCATATTCATATATGTAGTTGATTGTATAGATATAAATACTTATCTTGTTTGAGCTATATACTTCACAATGTTACTATTAACATTTGTAAAACAAAATTACAGTTTTGGAACGGTTGCGTGGTCCCCTAATGCGGGTATGATGCGAGGATTTTAAAAAAAAAGGTGTGGGTACGGTTATTTAAGGAAAATTCATATATCATATATGTAGTTCATTGTATAGATATAAATACTTGTCTTGTTTGAACTATATACTTCACAATGTTACTATTGATATTTGTAAAACAAAATTATAGTTTTGGAATGGTTGCGTGGTCTCCTAATGCGGGTACGACGCGAGGATTTTTCAAAAAAAGGTACGGTTATTTAAGGAAAATTCATATATCATATATGTAGTTCATTGTATAGATATAAATACTTGTCTTGTTTGAACTATATACTTCACAATGTTACTATTAATATTTGTAAAATAAAATTACAATTTTGAAACGGTGCGGTCCCCACAAACAGTTATAGCAGTTTAGGTGCGGGTACTCATATCAGCTTCCATATATTATTGAGATGGATCTTTGATAAGAACAATTTGACAATCTTGAAAGACTGTAAAATAGAATTTCATGCGATTTAATTGTCATTTGATATTCCATGAAAGTTCGTTAAATATATCTCGTTATAGTTTTCGTTGTGTGATGAACGGTAAAACTTGCATTAAGTTAACCTTAAAAAAAAAATACTTGCATTAAGTTTCTTCGTTTTTTTATACGTATCATATAAATATAGCATATAAATATAGCACATATTACATTTTAAAAGGTCGGATTTCAAGATTATAAATTATTTTGTACCAGTGTTAATAATAATATTGTCAATTACTTACTATATTGTCAGTGGATCCTCAATCAATATTATTATGACATGGATGTGATTGTGGATCATCATCTAGCTTTTCGACGGGTGATAATGATAGGACTATTTTGTTACAAGTTTTTATAAATTAAAAAAATTTAGGACCAAACGCTTAAAACGAATGATAATTTAAGAACTAATTATGTAATTTAATTTTTGAAATTTAAAAAAAGTAAAATGAAACCAATGGAGGCAACTGAGAGGAAGAGAGGTGCTTTGCAGAAAAGATTCTTTTTTTGAAAAAACTTGGTAAAGACTACCAAAAATATATTAATAAGATGTGATTACAACTACGGTTCTAGAAAAATAAAAATAAAAGTACAGAGTGCAATATGAACAATTCCTCCACTACGGGACATGACTTTGTTCACTCTGCAACATCTTTCCCATAATGCACTTTCCTCCATTGCTCTCAGCCAACATGGTAGGAGGCCTTCCTCTTCTGTCGAAAATCACATAGGCCGTACCAGTTCTTTTTGCACAGTCCCAAGAGGCATCTGTCAAGATTACCTCTGTATTCCTTGGAACCAATACGACCTGCAGCCTATCCCCCTTTGGTCCCAGCTGATTCATTGAGAGTGAAACTGGTACACAACCAATGCACCACACACTAGGAATGCTCCGATTGCAAAGTGCTGGTACAGGCAGTCCTACAAAACAATTTCTTAGATCTTCCCTCGTGGCAAGTGCACAGAGGTAGTGGCAGAGGGTGCCCAATTGTCTCAAGTTGATGGGACGGGTTACTCTAAAGCATGTCAAAAGGGAACTGGTAGCTCAACCTCATTCCCTTGCAAATTGGGCTCGCATTACCAGAACAGCATGTACCGGAACGGTACCAGCCGATGTAGCAGAGAAAGCCAACCTCCACCCTGATATCGATCGGGGCCGTTTCCAGTTGGCAGATCAACAATGAGGTGTTCCATGTCTGTCAAATTTGACAACGAAATTGCATCAAGGCTGCACTAAGTAGAGAATCTTGCATTACTTAAGAACATCGCTGGGTATTTTAGTTTTCTTTCTATTGTTTAAGTTTCCTTTTTTCTTAGCTAGTTTGTTTAGTAAGTAGTTTTATTCATGTCTTTACTTTCAAGTATGTTTATGTTTGTAATTCAAACTTTATGATTAATGCATACTTACGGGTTTTTTATAAAAAAAAAAAACAGGTAGGAGGCAACCTTCCTCCCCTAAAAATAGCCTTGTTGCGTTGCTTTGCAGAGAAGTTAATGGGATCAATTTGTATTTGACGTAATTAAGAGTCACCTACGAGTTTCAAATAAATAAAAAAGTAACTAGGGGGACTTTCGGTCATTTAATTGATTTTTTTATTTTACAAAAGTTAAATTTTAAAAGAGGAGGGTTCTAAATACCTCATGCCTTTCATATCTCATCATATTTCATATTTAATATTTTCGTTTTCAAAGTCTAAATTATCGATCCGAACCGCTCAACATGATATTCATACTAAAATGTGCTTAGAGATGAAATTTTTATTCTATTTTTTAAGATAGGTACAAAATCATTATTTCTGGATCGTTCAAAAATAGTGATTTTGTACATATCTAAAAAAAATAGTAAAAAAATTTCAAAAATTATAAAATTTTCTCTCCAAACATATCTTAATATCGATATCATGTTGAGCGGTTTGGATCGAGAGTTTAGCCTTTGAAAATGAAGATATAAAATATGAAGTACGATGAGGTATGAAAAACATAAGGTATTAGAATCCTCCACATTTAAAAATATCTTTTCACAAAACTAATAAGCATTTCAGATTATGGAAATGCTAAACCATAAAATTATGTCTTAAATGAAATTTATCTGACACAAATAACTAAAAAATGAGCACAAAAATTCTTACTGAGGGTACTATTTATTGTGTTTTAAAACCTATGAAGAACAATGTTTTCTCATATGTAACACCTGTTTAACCCAGTGGGAGAGGAATTCGCATTCTCTGCATTAACGTCCTGTTTGAGTTAATTTATGAATCGTATGATTAGAATTTAGACTAAATCTGGTCCACATCTATAAACTATATTGCATGGATACGGGTACGGATATTGTATCAGATATAATACGGGATACGACGATACATCCATTTTAAACATAATACGGGTACGGGTACGACAATACGATACGCATCGGATACGACACGGGGTCATATATGAAGTATCGGAGTAATATAGTCTATAACACACGAAGCCCTTTAGTATCACGGTCTAGATCTTAACTCAAAATTTGAGTTATTGCAGAGGATACAGATTCGGTGGGAGATAGTAGAGCGGGAGATGTTTTTTTGGATGGAGAAGTGCTAATAATTGTTTTAAGTTTGGGACACTGTTGCGTCTCTCGTTCTCTACTATTTTTTCTAATTTTTTGGGGATTTTTTGGGGTCAAAAAATAGATTAGGAACGGAATTTCAAGATCCGTCCTTCATGTTTCTCGAAATCTAATTATTAATTTATTTTCGAGCTTTATTTTAATTTACTTTTGATGGAAAATAATTTGATGGAGAAATATGAAAAGTTTTGAAGAGAAAACACAGAATGAAGCAATTATAATATAATAGGATTTTTTTCAGGCTTCAACCCAAAACAATTTACCGAAGAAAAGTTGAAATTTTAAAATGAGACAATTTTTACTAAAATTTTTTGCATGCAGAAAATTTGAAAATATATGTAACTATATTTTAAAATGTTAAAAATCTTAGAACAGAGAACGACAAAATTAATTGTGTGAGAATCTTAAGTTTCAAAAAGTGAATCAAGTAGTACGAGTCGTTGGATCAAGATAAATAAACAGAGACGAACATATCAAATGGCTAATAATGGACCTTATGTGACATGATTGTGTGTGTGTACATATTAATGAAGATTATTATTAAATTCTAAAACAAGGTAAGTAATGGGGAAGTGATTTTCTATACTACGATGAACATGAACTTCGCATTTTTGCTGGAAAAAAAAAAAAGGAAGACAAAGAGTCAAGGACAAAATTTTGCGATTTTGGGAAATGCTCATCTCGTGACCCACTTTATTTATGCATGCCAGATTTTTTGTACCGACGATTTTCACAGGTCTCACTATGTAGAGTATCCAATTCATATCTCGAGGGACCCATTTTCAGAGTTCTCTTGCAGTATTTCGCTTCAGAAGAACTACGCCTTTTTATTCTCACTACTGCAGGACAGTACACAGTACATACTCATCTTTCTGTTCTCTGAAAAAACCCATAACTCTTAAGTTGTTACTCTACTACTCGAGCATTAAAAAGGAAAGGAAAGAAAGTTCATACATCTCTAACCCATCAAAGGAAAAGAAAAACAAAAGTTGGGACTTCCAAAATTCTACTCTAAAACCCTCCTTCTTCCTTCTTCTATCTGTTGAGTCTTGATCTCCAGTAATGAGCGCAAGAAAGCAAGATTCCGTGACCAAAGCTCGATCAAGGGATACTGTTGAAGGAGCAGCCTCCATCTCCTCGCAAAACCCCGTTTCACAGCTAACGGAGGTTGCTCTTCCGGCTGGTGCAGAGGTGGAGGTCAAAATCAATTCCAAAGGGTTTTATGGCTCCTGGTACGAGGCGAAGGTGTTGAACCGTTTCACTGTAACGCGGTGTGTCAAGTACAAGGTCCAGTACCTCCATCTTTCGGAAGATGATGGACAGAAGCTGCTAGTAGAAGATGTGCACGCCAAGAATGTCAGGCCCCGGGCCCCACGCCGTTTGAGCACACATGGTGGTGGTAAGGAGGTATGGATTTATGGCCATTTTTGTTGTTTTTCTATATTTACTGGAGTTTTGTTTGGAAATTTGAGTAATTTTAGAAGAATGGTACTTTAAGTGAGTAAAGGTTTGTAAATAGGGTTTATTGCTAGATCTATTTCTAGGGGAGTGCTATATTAAGTGCACGAATTGCTGAAATTTTTATTAATAGAAAATAAAATAAAAAAATATCGACATTGAAGAACGATTTGGCAGAAATTCGAGATCTAACAAAGACGTTATGGTCCATAACGTCCAGGGCACTGTAGCTAGACGTTATGGTCCATAACGTTCAGTTAAAATGATCACTAAAGATCTCTAATTAACAAAAACACTGTACCTGGACGTTCTGGTCCATAACGTCCAGTTAAAATGATCTCTAATTAACAAAAACACTGTAGCTGGACGTTATGGTCCATAATGTCCAGCTACAGTTTTTATTTTTTTTATTTTTTTGCTTGTCTGCTTCAGTCTGCGATTTTTTGAAAAGAAATCACTGTAGCTGGACGTTATGGACCATAACGGCCTGGTTTTTTTTTTTTTTTTTTTCAGCGCGTCCCTGACCATTATGGACCATAACGGCCCGTATTTTTGTTATACTAACACAGGTAGTTAGGTGCTAATCCTGGCCGTGATGGTCCATAACGTCCCACGTTATGGACCATAACGTCCTTGTTAGATCTCGAATTTCCGCCAAATCGTTCTTCAATGTTGATATTTTTTATTTTATTTTCTATTAATAAAATTTTTGGCACGAATTGTGATTTTGAGAGGTGAGAGAATTTTTTACACTACAATACCCAATTTACCCTTAGTTTTTAAATTCTTAATAATTTCACATCTTTTTAATTTTATATATGGAGTGAGGCTACGGTGCTATGCATAGCACAGATGGGGTCCGTGCTACGGCTCAAAATTTGACTTTTCAAAATTCTAACGGTTGATCCGAACCGTTCAACATGATTATAAAATGAATATGTACTTGCAAACCAAATTTTTCATTTTTTCGAATTCTTTTACTATTTTTTTAGATAGGCTGTTTTTGGATGGTCCAGAATGTTCAAATCAAGTGATTTTCGAAAAAATAGTAAAAGAATTCGAAAAAATGAAAAATTTGGTTTGCAAGTACATATTCATTTTATAATCATGTTGAACGGTTTGGATCGACCGTTAGAATTTTAAAAAGTCAAATTTTGAGCCGTAGCACGGACCCCATCGGTGCTATGCATAGCACCGTAGCCTCACTCTTATATATGTCTTGATTCATTAATACTTGCAAGTGTGCATGAAAGGAAACAATTAAATTCATTTATACTAATAAAGAAGTTTGCTGCATAATTCTTTTAACCCGCTGAAATGATTACACACAAATATTGAAGATTACACACATTGCTTATACATGAACTTGCACCAGTGCATTGCGAAGAAAATATTACAGAGTTTGCTTATACATGCACCAGTACAAGGTACAGGTCAAAATTTAAGACCTTTAAACTGCAAAGAAAAAATTACAGAGTTCGCGTATGCTTGAAAATTAATATCAACATGGTACATGTAAGTGCTGAGTTTATTAAAGAAGCTCTGATTTCGGCTCATCCTAAGAGCACAATATATATCTCTGGTGGATGGTGCTCCTTGAACCTTATTATTTTATTTTATTTTGTGTTTTTGGGAGTACAACCACAGGTTTCATTTTAATTTTAGTATCGAATCCAACAGGATTTCGAAGCTCTCAAGTGCTAATTTTTTTTCCTTATCTGAGTAAAAGCTAGTGTCATTGAATATAATAGAAACCATGTTGATTCTGCTACTAGTGAGTGACGTACTGGTACATAGAGATTTGGTGTGCTTCATTGTCAGATCCAAACAACTCCACATTACATAAGTCTGAATCCATTTCAAATTTTGAGTTTAGAACCAGACTGTCTGATCAGAATCCAAACCAATCCGGTTCGAAGTGGAATACACGGGTCCTTTTAATATTCATGCCAAAACAGATCTGACGATCAATATCTAAGCTCAAAATTTGAGTTACTTCAGGTGATATGAATTCACATTACAAGCTGGTGTGGCCTGATCCGATAACTTGGAATTCATATCATCAAAGATAACCCAATATTTATATTTAGATTCGGAATGTCCGATCAGAATTCACACAAATATTAAAGGAGCTCCATGCATCACACCTATGGTTATTCATATTATAATTGATTATTTATGTTTACTTATCTTAAAAATTTCAGCAATCTAAGTATGTTGTTGCCTTTTAAATTTCATTGTTGTCCTCTGTAGCATATTTAAAAAAAAATCTTTACAGTTAAGGACTTGAAACTTTGGCCTGTACAGGTGCATGCTCAAGCAGAAGCAAAATCTGTAATATTTTCTTCCTAGTGCACTAGTGCAAGCTCATGTATAAGCAACATGTGTAATCTTTAATTTGTTGTTGTTAATACAATTCCTTCGGGGCTATCTGCCAAAACTAAAATAAAAAATTAAGCATGTAAACATTTCTGTGTGTTAACAAAATTATGCAGCAAAACTTCCTTATTAGTATATAATTGATTATTTATGTTTGCTTATCTTAAAAATTTCAGCAATCTAAGTATGTTGTTGCATTTTTGAAATTTCAGTGTTGTCGTCTGTAGCATATTAAAAAAAAAAAATCTTACAGTTAAAGGACTTGAAACTTTGGCCTGTACAGGTGCATGCTCAAGCATGAGCAAATCTAATATTTTCTTCCTAGTGCACTAGTGTAAGCTCATGTATAAGCAACATGTGTAATCTTTAATTTGTTGTTGTTCATACAATGCCTTCGGGGCTATCTGCCAAAACTAAAATAAAAAATTAAGCATGTAAACATTTCTGTGTGTTAACAAAATTATGCATCAAACTTCCTTGTTAGTATATAAATGAATTTAATGATTTCCTTTCAAGCACACTTACAAGTATTAGTGAATCAAAACATATATAGAATTAAAAGATGTGAGATTATTAAGAATTTAAAAACTAAGGGTAAATTGGGTATTATACTGTAAAAAATTCTCTTAGCTCTTAAATCACAATTTGTACCCTCTGTATAGCACCGCCCTATTTCTACGACTGGTGGGTGTCCAGAGATAGATTTTTTCTTTGAATTTTTTTGTTATTTCAGTGTTTCTTAAACATGCTATTTTCTACCATGAATTACTCGTGTCGTTGTAACATCAATGCACAAGTTAGTGCTCATATCTGAGTGTTTCTTGACATCACTCTCTGTGCAGGATGAAGACCCAAATATTAAAATGCATGACCTCGTTGAGGCATACCACAGTGACGGGTGGTGGCATGGAGTGGTATCGGGTATAAGGAATCCTGCGACGGGTCTATACACTGTGTCTTTTCCCAACTCAAGGGAGGTCTTCCAATTTAAGCCGGCTGAAATCAGGCCTCAATTAGCGTATGTCGATGGCAAGTGGGTTCCCGTTCTAGGAGAAGCACAACAGGTACATTACTTGAGAGTTTTTCAGCTGTGTTTGTCAGATTTTTTTTTTTAAAATAATAATAGGAAACAATGAACAAATATGCCTGGTATACAACAACCTGCAAAACTTTTTTTTTTTTTTTTCATTAAGAAGCATTCACATGTGATCTGATTGCATGATAGTCCTGACCTGTTTGAGATGACCACATTGTGGCCAGAGCTTCAGTATCCAGTACACTGGGGCGGAACTATAAAATTTTGATAGAGCTGGCTGAAAATTAAAATCTACAATTGTGATGAGTGGGATTTGAACCTAAGACCTCTCAACCATAAAATAGAGATTTAACCACTAGGCTACAACTAAACATCTGTCATTTATTGAGGGTGGCTAGACTATATAAAAAATTTAAAAAAGATAAAATTCAATTAAATTCCTATACGTATAATTAAAATTTTAAAATCATAGGGTGGCTTAGCCACCTTTGACTAAGCCTTAGACCCGCCCTAGATCCGCCCCTGCCAGTACAGACAATTATAACTTTGAGTTTATTTTTTCCCCTCTTTTCATGTTCATTTGCCAATTTTGGGTTGAACAGTTTTCATTGAGGCAAAGTTTGACAGATAGATTTATCTATTTTTTTTTAGAAAAAAGAAACCTTCAAAGAAGGTGACAAAGTGGAAGTGTATGGTTTGAGAGATGATTACGGGCCTTCATACTTCCCTGCACGAGTTGAGAAAGTGATACACAAGTCCTACTACCTAGTCAAGTATCATAGCCTGAACGCACGGCCCAATGGGGACCTGACTGAGATCCTTGACTCTCAGTACTTGAGGCCTGCCGTTGACTATATGCCTGAGGCAAACCCCTTCATGGTGGATTCTCATGTGGAGGTTTTTTACGATGGGGGTTGGTCTCCTGGTGTCGTGTTGAGTGGTCTAAGTGGTTCCAATTACCTTGTGACCGTGGAATCTAAAGGCGAACTGACGACAGTGCATTTCAATGTTTCTAACATGCGGAGGCGGTTTGATTGGAATGGCAGGAGGTGGAGCAAGTGGGAAAGCCCTTCTAAGGTATCTCCTCATTTGTTACTTTTAAGGGTTGCCATCAGTCACCGCACTATTTAATTTTGTGTTCTGTTCTTTTAATTTAAGTTTTCTTTGCTTCTTTTTATTTATGTTAATTTTGGTATCTCCTCACTTATTTACTGCATTCTTTACCTAAAATGACTAGATTACTTCTTTACTTGCTGTAATTTAGGGGAAGAAGAGAAAAACAGCCAATCCCAACGAAATTTTTACCTTTGATGTTTCATTGACTGAAAAAAGTGAAACCACACCTGACTCTGGGACTTCCACGGGCAAAAAATTCAAAAAGGAGCAACCGGTAGAAGTTCAAGAGCTGCAAAGCCCCTTAGGAAACATATTTATACCCAGGTCATTTACCAATGCAAAATTCTCTTCATTTATTTTCCTGTATATCTGTCTCTTACTGCATCGTTTTTACTGTTATTACACTAAAATTTATCCTGATTCTCAGCTGTATCAGAAAGGACTTAGAATCTGATGACGAAGTCCCAATCACACTAAGGGTGAAATTAGAACCAAGCAATAATACTATTAGCTCTAGTCCAAGAATTAGGCATGCTGTGCAGAAAACATCTCAATCTCACAAGCTGCTAACAGAATTAAAGGACTGCCATTCTGTGAGTAGCTCACTATTACATTCTTTCCATTCTGTTATTTGTATATTCGCTTTTATGTATGCTACTAGTAGCAAGCTGAGCTTTTTATAACTATTGTATCTTTTATTGGATCAGAAGATAAGTACAAGAAAAAGAAGCAATACATGTGAAAGAAAGACTAAGGGCTGGGTGACAGATAAAAAACGTAAGTCAATCTTCCTTATATATTTGCTTTGGCCATGATTTCTTATTAGAGTAAGCTTTCTTGAAATCTGAAGTTCAAACCAATATCAGCACTCTGAGCACGTAAAATACTGTTAAGTGCACTTTCATGCAACCTTAGTTACATTTTTGTAGAAGATGAGGTGAACCACAATAGACAGACTACTTCTGAAAAGCAAAAGGATGTGAATTTATCTAATGAGAGCTCTAGTGATGTGCCTCAGCCAAACACAAATGGTGAGAAATCAGCATCATGTCAACAGAAACTGTGTATGCTTAACTGATAATAACTATCAATATAATTGAGAAATGCCATTTGTTTAATTTATTTTATTTTCCTCTATTTCAGTTTTAATTTATTTTCCCTGAAACATATTTTAAGGCATAACCAATCTACCTGACAGCTTCTAATACAAACTACACTGCTGATTGTTCTGGGGAGAATGCAATTGGAGCCTCATCCCACGACAGCACAGTGGGTCATATTGTAGGTTCAGATTGCCAATGCTTGCTTAATACTCAAGGTGAGAAATTATTTGCGAAGTGGCACTTCTGGTAGATTACAATTTCTAGACAAACAGGCCTAACGTAGCCTAAATAGAGTGGAGCATAAAGATAAAACACGAAACAAAGATGATCATTTACTTTTTGTGGGTCCTACCTGACAATTTAGAAAAGTAAAACTATATAATATAAAACTAAACAAACAGAGGGAACATTGTGTGTATATATTATGGCTAGGAATTAAGTCATAAATGCAAAAAAATAAAAATAATCCTTATTAGCATAACTTGTGGTTTTCCTACCAGATTCTTTTACTGAGGGTGTTGCTGAAATCAGCAAGGGCCAATTGGTCGATTCACAGCCTCTCAACTCAAGTGCAACTATGGAGCATCTGACAGGAATCCAAGGCAACATTTCAAACCCTAGCCTGAGCAGACCAGTTTCTAGTGTTGACCAGGCAGCTCCACTATCTCTCTTGGAGAATTCGGTCTTAACAGAGCCAAATCCTAACTCTAAATTTAACAATCACACTTTGGCAGAGCACACTCCAGTCAAATCAGTGACTTCTGACATTCTATTACCATTTGAAAAGACTTCACACTTATGGAAGACCCTAGAAACTACACTTGAGGTGTTCCGTCAAATTCCTCAGACGCCTCATTTCATGAAGCTTGAAAGGTACTCTCTTTGTCAAGCTGACCTGATGACCTTTTTAGGTCAGCACCTGACTCACATAATATAATTTCAAGTGCTTGCTAATAACACAACTCCTGTAAATAGACAATGTTGATTAAGAATTTGAGTCTTGACTGGTACCTGGTGCGCACAGTGTACCTATAGTGATTGGTATGATACCTGATAGATTTGCCGCTGTTACTTTTCTTTACTATCATTTCAACCATAACTTGATGTTGTAACCTAAATGAATATTTCCAAAATTTAGCCAAAAAGTAACATATGCTAGGATCGGTACCTCACCGGTATAGAAATGTACGAGATAATATGTCTACAGCTTGAAATGGATAGTGCTATTTCAAATGCAGTGAGTGCAAGGACAAGAGGGAAGGTGAGGCTATTGGATTGATGATGACATATTCTATACTGTCAGACTCAATCCAGAGGCTCTCGATTCACACTGCAGCGAAGGTCTTTGAGGAGAAAATTGCCTGCCTTGAGTGTTTAGAGGAGAATGGGTTCATTGTAGACCCAATACGAAGTCGCTTGCAGCAGCTCGTTGACATGAAGAAAGACTACACAGAGTCTTCTTCAAAACGGGTTGAATTGGAGACTGAGTTTGCAAGCGAGGAGAAGAAGAGCATGAGTTTGCATGCATCGGCCAATGCTCATGAAACCGAGTTGGAAGATATTAGAAAGAGTATTGCCGAATTACAAGAGAGAGAGAAAGCCTTGATGGATGAAAAAGCAGGAAAGTTAGGTTTAGCAGCAAAGCATGAACACAATATGTTAAGGCTGAGGGAGAATATTTTAAGCATAGATAGGTCAAATGAGTTGGCTCCGGAAGAATTTAAATGTCTTATATCAAAGCCTCTGCAGGAAGGGGGTATCTAGTATATAAGTTTCTTTCTTTTGGCTTTTTTACGTCTTCTTTTTGTGAATATAATGTTAGATCTAACCATGCATACCCATTCCAAATGGTGATTCATCCATAAATCCACACTAAGACAAGGGACCTAAATAGCTGGCTTCGCCCTGACGGGACACATAAACCGACACGCATGCCGTGCCGTTCAGTGACGGAGCCAGCTCCGTCGTGCCATTTTTCCCACTCTAATCATGCTTAGTTGTTACTAAAACTTGATACTTCTGAATTTTCTGTTTTTTTTTCCAACACATCGGGTTGCAGTGGCTATTGCTATATTTTAGGGTTAGGATTCGCCTAAAAAAGGTTTTCTTTTATCTTTTTTTCTCAGTCATTGAATACGAGTCGTGTTCCTTCTCCAATTACACAAGTTGTATGGCCATAAAATTGCTTGCTATCGTGTCAATTTCTTTTATCCTCTGTATGAGATTATTACAAATGATTTTGTCTTCGAGTCGTGGCATGTTTAAATTATATAGTGCTTGTTCTTTAACACAATTTTATATTTGTGGCTGGTAGTAGCAGTGCTCCAGCCCAGGTCCTAAAAGGTGTATAGTAATTATTTCGTTTACTAAAACCACAGCAGTTGTTTACGTGCCTGTTCTGCTTGAATCCGTATCCTCCCAGGTTCCTGACTCAAGACAATTGAAATGGACGGCCCAGATTTACTCTCTGCCGGTGTCTATTATTTGTGCTTTGAGATTCGTGCCAAGTAAAGAACGATTCAGGACCGTCCGTTTCAACTGGACTGGTAACCTGAGGAGATGTGAATTCTGCTTTTCGTGGGTCATTTTCTTGGGACTAAAGGGGGTGTGTTGGACTGTTGGGGTCTTTGGGTCAAGAATTTGAGTCACAGGTGGAATGGTGGGTCCTTCATATGTGTATTAATTTCTAGTCAATATGGATGGACGGAATTGGTCAAGTTAGCTTGTTAGGAAGGTGTGTATTTCTTTATAAGATAGTAAACGGGTAGTTGGAATAGGTCTAAGTTAGCTTGTTAGGAATAGGTAATTGTATCACTTATAGATCGATCAGTCAATAAGTATAGATGCATCGTAGTATACTCCGGTTATTTGGACAATGTTATATTTTGTATAGGTTTGAAAAAACTATATATAACAAAATCATATCATATTTCTTTTAATAAAGTACCATGGTGGATTCACTTGTGTTGCATCGGTTCTGTAGCAAATTGGACCACTCTTTAAAAAAAAAAAACTCGAAGTGCATGCACGAATTATGTAGTAGCGATCAACTAATTAGGAAGTAAGGTTTTCGTTTTGTTTTGGAAAATGTGGACTGATGTATTAGGAATGTGCATTGAACTATTATTTTTTCATATAGCCAGAATATAGCCTACAGCCTAATGTTCCAATATATTTTGCTTAAAGTCACTGATGCATCAAGATAGAAGGTATAATATTAAAATATTTTCTTTTATTAATTGCAAAAGGTCTACAAATGTAGACTTTTGTCTCATACATAATTATAGATTAAAGAGTTTGGATCACCACAACACACTATATGTCAGTGGGACCATTATTCTAGTCTTTATATTTTTAAACTACTCATCATTCCATCACTGATCTCTTATCATCCTTGCCGTCCTAGGGCTAAAGATAGTAAACTCCTCTCTTCTGCTAAACTTGAGCCTCCTGGCTTGCTCAATGGAAAGGCGGTAAGAGTTCATGAGCACTTGCAATGGCATGGCACGGAATGTCGAAAACTTTCCTGCTATTTGGTTTATCATGGCATTCTGGTTGGTGTTGAACGTTACCCAGTGGAATCCTTCACTCTCAGCTCTCTTTAACACGGCGAAGTTCTGAGGGATGAGTAAAAATTGTCCCTGGCGAAGTAATCCATCAAAGACAGTGCGGCCTTGGTGGTTGACAACCTGTACACGTCCTTGCCCTCCGGTCACATACATCCCACAGTGGCAATTCATACTCCAGTAGGGTGTAATCATAGCATTCTACCAAATTAAAACTTGTATGAGATAGTTGATTATTTTTGTACTGGTTAATTTAATTGTCGTGATAAAATTAATTTCTTAATTACCCTTTGAAGCACAACTCTGGTAGCACTCATTTGGACAAGGTTGAGAATGGGCAGCTTCTGACTGTCAACTCTTGCGACCCTACCGACTCTTTTATTGAAGTAATCGGCACGTGATGGCTCATCTATGTTGCTCCTTATCTTCATTGTGCAGAAAGCCTCATCCAAGCCATTACTAGTTATGTTCCATTGTCCCTCCATACTCTCTTCATACTGCTCTTGTCCCTGCATTCTCTCTCTGTACCGGTACTGCTCTTGTCCCTGCATGCTCTCCTCGAACTCTTGTTGTTGCATCTCTTGGCCGCTTCTTGAGGGCCTAAGCATCTGAAGCCCCTGTGGGACGAAGACTATCTCCCCCCTTTGATCATTTTGGCTTTGGAGTCTCCGTGCCAATTCGATATTCACTCCGAGTGCCTCTGCTAGCATTCGAGTGTCGAATCCATTTAATATGTTGTTGCCGCGTATCTGACCCAATCTAAAGGATTCTTCTCCTGTGTATGTTTGTTGTCCCGCAGCCTCATATGTCTGTTGACCGCTCTGGTGCCTTCCAGCAAGGAAAAAGCTCTGGTTGGTTTTCATATGTTGCAGTTAGTTAGTGATTAAATTTTTTGAAGCTAATTAAATACTTGAAGAAAATTTCTATATGATGCATCTTTTTTTTAGTATGTAAACTCTTCAGTCTTCAGGACTTACTCTTTGTCGAGGTTCCAACTGGTTGGCGGTGTTGCTTGTATCGAAAACTTGTACGGCCACCACAGGAATATCACCATCGTTGTAGCACCAGTATGAGACGCCAGCAGGCAGCGCAATGATATCTCCCTGCCTAAAGCGGTGCACTTTCTGATGTTCATCTCGAAGCCTTTGTTGGCTTTGGAATTGGCTCTCAGTTCCTGTCACGAAGTGCTCGGCCTGTTGTTGAAAGGATTGGAATGTCTCAGGGCAACCCGGAAATGTGATTCCCTTAAAGCCTCTCCCTACCAAAATTAACAATATTTGAATTTCACTGACTACATTGTTTCATCCAATAATTGATAAATTAACAATTAAATAAGCATCTATTACGGTAATTAAACTTATGCATTAAATTGGATAATAATTACCTTGTATTATGTAGACGAGAGAAGGTGCATTATTGAATTGAGGTAGGAAAAGACCCCTAGGCTCAATGATTGTGCGACGGGCAGACACACCAGCACATCGCAACATCTCATTATTCTCGTCGTAATATTCAACTGTACCAGCTTCAAAGCGTAGGCGATGAGTAGGGTTCAGTGCATCGAGCCTGTCGAACCGGCATCCTCTTGGTCCTGCAAAACTGCGTGAGCTTTGCCACGCACTTTGACCACCAAAGGCGAATTGAGCAAAAGCCCCATGACACAAGACCAAGAGGCAAAGGGAGAAGCAGAGGAAAGATGAAGAGGCTGCCATGTCTATATGGAGGATATGGTGTCTCGATGTATATGTGATGAAGGAGTGGCGTCGGACGATAGTATATATAGGCTCAAAAAGACAGTTTACTTTTGGATATATACAATACGGTTGGTACGGGAATAGACAAAAGGGTTCAACAAACACTTTGTATTGTAGGAGGCTTGGAACACGGTTGCTTGGACTCGAAGCCTTTGTACTTTGTCGATTTCTAGGTTCGAGGAGAAACTACACTGTCATCTTTAACTTTGTTTATTTCTTAGGATAACCAAATGCAATACAATCATATATATCTCTTGAGTAGTGTGTTGGAGCCAAGTTTATCTGAGGTTGCTTGGTGATATGGTCTTAGCATTTAGCAAAATGGATTGATCTAAGTTCTGTCAAAAGAGTTATCTATCACGGCATTATTCTAAAACCACTTTCGTAGTTGGTTGAATAATTATAATAACATTATCAAAACTGTGAGTAATGTAGTTATTGGAAACTTTACCAACCTTGGACATAGCCTGATATGCAAGAATTTTGGAATATAATTCATTCATAAACAACTATATGTTAATTAATGTATCCCGTGAATTATCAAATAGTGTGATGAATGGATATTTTTTCTATTTTTATAGGTGGTAGAATGAATTTAGTCCATATTATAATGGTCGTGTTTGTGAATAGCAAAACATTTCCTCCAAACAAACCATCTGCAATTCTTTGGATTGCACGACTTACAAACCGATGTTGGTATATGTTGCTTTTGATCGGTGTTATTTTTTTAAGAATAGGTTTGGCCCAGTACTCCAGTTGCAACTGTATTTGGGGATTTCCTAAATCCTTGTTGTAAAGATATGGGCCTGTACCACTATATGAGCCCAAGTACTCCCAACCTTCTCCTTTTCCCAACAAAACGACTCAGAATAAAAAGTGAGGCTATGCTAATATGCATATTACGGATCAATCGTCTATAATTTATTATTTTTAAAATTCAAAAATTAATCCGAATCATTAAACATTAAACATGATCGTTTATATTAAAATGTACTTGTAAACTAATTTTACATTATTTAGAAAAAATAGTAATTACATTTTTATAATAGTCCAAAATTTTCAAATCAAATGATTTTCTATCTATCTAAAATGATAGTAAAAAAATACTATGAAATGTAAAATTTGGATTGCAATTACATTTTCATATGAAGATCATGCTTAACAGTTCAAATCGATTGTTTGAATTTTAAAAACAAAAATATGAATTTATAGCGCAAACTATTGTGTAATATGCATATTATAGCCTCACTCCATTAAAAAATGGGAGAATTTCATGTATACCCCTCAAAAAGTTTAAAATTACGTATTCCCCCTCTAAATTTCATAATTACGTATTTCCCACTCTAAATTTTAAAAAGTCACAAATTTACCCGTTTTATTGTCTTTTATATTAGCACTCATTATAAATTTATAAAATGCCCATTTTACCCTTTAATAGTTAAAAGCATGGTTTGTTGGACATCTGGACCGTTCAGAAACATGTTGAGATTCGTGTCAACAGACCTATCCCACTAACGGAAGTGCTTCGTTAATTTATCGTAACAGAGCCCGTCAGACCCCTCAGTCGCTTCACCTCCTTTCATTTGCCACGACCAGCGCCACTTCACCTGCTCTCTCTCACGCTCCCTCCCTCCCCCTCCCAATCACCACTCTGATCGATTTCTGGATCATCTTCTTCTATTTTTAGTATCTCTCTCACTCAACCCTAACTTTGTTTTCTTTAGAAATGATGATTTGCTTCTTGTATCTCCATTGTGGTAATCCATTGTGGTAATGGTGTGGGGTAATTGTGTATGATAGTACTTTATTTGTGCAAACTTATCTAATTCTAAATTTTCTAATTCTAATAAGTCCTAATTTGTTAAATAATTAAGCAATAATTAACCGGTCTGCAATCTCTTCTCAAGGTTAGTATCTACTACATCTTGCAATTTTGATATTGATTATATTTGTAGTTTGCTTTTATGACATAATTTATCCATTGATGTCTTTTAAATCATTGTTTGAGTGGTATGCAACAAATGTCACATTAAAGTGCAGTCAAAAAGCAATTTGATTTTTCGTTGAACTGCTACTTGAGCACTTGGCTCTGTTGATTTTACTCTTAGAGTGTAATTTGGTCATCAACTAATATACATGTTTCGTTTTAATCGAGTTTACAAAATAAAAATTGGGGGATCAATTGGGAATAATTGAGGGGATTGTCAGATAGAGGGTATTGATGTGTTTTTTTATCTGTATAATTTGAAGGTATTTTGGAAGGCATTTAATTGAAAGATAAATGTGTTTTATTTTGTTATAGAGATATCATTTGATGCCGCAATTCAATGTTTAGCATTAGTACCAGTACTGGTACAAATTTAACCCTTTAAGCATCAAAAGTATATATTCTTTACCAGTATGACAAAGAAAGATTCATACAAAATGAGCAGTCTCTCTTCATGTTTGTCTTTTCTTCATTTATGTACAAAAGGGACTGATATACAATCCTGTCTTTTTCTTCACTGATAACCAGCAACTAGCATCCATGTGCATGAGCAATCAACCACCTATGCATGTTGACTGGAGGGCTTTAGAGGAATGCTTTCACTTGTGGAAAATTTTCATGGAAAAAAGGGACTATACATGTCAGTATGTACCAAGAGACCAAAATGAATTGGCATACTACTTAGCAAAAAAGGGCAGAGAAAATTTTTGGGATTATACGGGTAATACATTCCCTTTCTTTTAGTTGCTAAATTCATGTTGAAACAATTGCAATTAAAATGAATTTGATATTAATCATCAAAACTAATATTGTAAAAAGTTATACCCTAGGCTTGTCATCGGCCGAAAAGAATCGCAATCCAATAAAGCTACCAAGAACCATCTAAATTTAAAATGACTATAGATACAACCAACCGATTAATACTAATCATTCAAATAAATGAATCATCAGGATTGAATCAATGTGATGAAGAATTGTATTTTAATTTATATCCTAAATCAACAGAGATCAATGTTGATTGTCCGGGTATTGAATTAGAGGTGCAATTAATTTTTAATCTGAAGGATACAAATTGTACACAGCTCTGCAGTAAATATACAACCCCACTTTTTTCTTTTTCTTTTAACCTTTACATAATGGTTTGAAGTTTGAATTTGAATAACTTTCTTTGTTGGAGCAACTTCTAGTTCATGGGACGACTTGGGAATTTCATTTTTCTCTCTTTGAACTATTGTATAGGGCGTAATAATCTTGGTAGCCTGTGCCAAGTCTTCTAAAAAAAAGAACTATTCTATAGGGCTAGCCGTATGATCTAAAGGTGCATCATTTCTGCCGAAATTTTTATTTATACCATATTTTCAAAAAAAAAAAAAATAAACCAAAAACCCATGACTTTGAGAGATTTCCAAAAACACCCAGGCCGCCAAATCATTTTGCGACTCAGAAAACAGAGGGCTGCCAAATGGCCCAGCAGACCCCGACAAAGCAAAAAAGATTCTTTGGATTTTATAATAATTATTAATAATTTTTAGAAATAGAAGAATAATTAATAATTTAAATATGTTAGAAAGAAAATTAAACAAAATAGATAAATATATTATAATTTAGATGTACTAAAAGGACTCTAAAATATTTTTCAAGCAGGATTTTTCCCGATTATAAAAAAATTAAATTATTTCTTGGTGTGTTACTGGAAAAAAATAAAAATACTTTGTATTTGAATTATTGATTCCGGTTTAAAAGTCACTTCTAATAAATATAGAAATTATTGTATTATTTCTATTTCTGAAAATTATTAAACAATTATTATAACTCAAACTTTGATCAGATTTGAGGTTTTTTTTTTCGGTGTCCGCTGGGCCATTTGGCGGCCCCTATTTTTGGGGTGCATAATGGTTTGGCGGCCTAGGTGTTTTTGAAAATCTCTCAAAATCAAAGTGTTTTAGTTTATTTATTTTTATTATGGTATAAATAAAAATTTCGGTCATTCCTGAATTAAATTGAAGCGGTGCATGACAGGAACTTGAAGTTGCTATTGATTGTTCTTTACACAAAATATCGCCAAAAACGTTTGGCTCATATGGTTTGGTTTGGTATTAAATCAGTTTTAACAGTTTAAATCTATTATTTGAAGTTAATTTTATAAATTTTAAATTTCAGTTCATCAAAAAGTTTGATAAGTATAACATTCTAATTTTATTTCCAGCTTTATATATAGACCTGATAAATATCGGCATTCCCCACTGTGGATAGTTTTAGTCAGTAAAATTAAAATACATATATTTGAATTTAATTAATAGAGACATGTTATGCACATATTCTTCTGCCATGTTTAACAATTGTATTTAACCTTGTCGTAAGTAACTTTTAATAATAGAGAGAATTTTATGTATACTCTAAAAAAATATCAAAATTACGTATTTTTTTCTTATGAGATTCATAATATTATGTTTATCTTTTAAATTACAAAAAAATCACAAATTTATCAAATTTATTGTATTTTATAATAAATTAGCGAGTTTTTGAAATTTAATAGGGTAAATATGGTATTATGAATTTTAAAGGGAGAGATACATAATTTCGAAGTTTTTGAAAAGTATAAATGATTTTTTTTCTTAATAATATTGGACGCTATAATCCCGTAAAAGTCAATAGTCGAATCATAAGTACGATAAAAGAAATAGAGTGAGGCTACGGTGCTATGCATAGCACAGATTGGGTCCGTGCTACGGCTCAAAATTTGATTTTTTAAAATTCTAACGGTCGATCCGAACCGTTCAACATGATTATAAAATGAATATGTAATTGCAAATCAAATTTTACATTTTTTCGAATTTTTTTACTATTTTTTTAGATAGGCTGTTTTTCGACAATGTTCAGATCAAGTGATTTTTGAAAAAATAGTAAAAAAATTCAAAAAAATGTAAAATTTGATTTGCAAGTACATATTCATTTTATAATCATGTTGAACGGTTCGGATCGACCATTAGAATTTTGAAAAGTCAAATTTTAAACTGTAACACAGACCCAATCCGTGTTATGCATAGCCCCGTAGCCTCACTCAGAGAAATATGTCTCACATTATGTGTTGAACATTTCAAACATTTAAAATACAGGGGCACAAGCATAAAAGAAAAAGTCCGCTTCGGCCTTCGGGAATGTCTGGAGAACAGCCTCTGTTTCCGGCTTAACTGGAGAGAAACTCAGAATAGTTCCCAACTTTTTTACATTCTTTTATTTTTTGGAGAATACGGAGAGAGAAATTAGATGAGAAATGATCCCCAAATAAAAGGCGGAAAGGAACGAGAAAATTAGAAGGATTTTAGAACGCCCTTCGAAGTGCTTGGAGAGGAGGGAAGATTAAGAGTGAGAGAGAGAGAGAGAGAGAGAGGAGAAAGAGAATGGAGAGAGGCCATCGTGGAGGGGCCCACAGCAGCACCGCTGCCGTTCAGGCCACCAACGACGACGCCGCCACCAGCAAGCTGTGGGTTTTCTCCATGCAACCCTACTATATTTCTAATTCATGTCAAAGCTCTTCCTTTTTCGTTTAAATCCCTCCAAGAGCTGAAATGCGCAGCGTGATCGGTATTTATGCAGTATGCCCCTACTAACTTTTGGTCTTTATGGTGTGAAGGTCGTGTGTTAACAAAGGCTATATCAAGGATGATTATGTACATTTTTTCGTCAGAAAACAGATAAGGAGGGCTCCTATAATCAATCGCGGTATGCTATTTTATATTTTATTTACACTATTTCGCAACCAAATTGCAATCTCAATCTTCCATTGAGTATTGGAGGGACTATGCAAAATTTAACTTCAATGGAATTTTGTTTAAGTATAGTCTATTGATAAATTGATCACTTCTGTTCTCTTTCTTAGGATACTTTTCTAGATGGGCTGTTCTTCGAAAAATGCTTCTCCAGTTTTTGAATACTCAAACTGATGAAAGAAAACAGATATTGTCTCTAGGAGCTGGTTTTGATACCACCTACTTTCAGTTGCAGGTACAAGTTATTGCAGATTAATTCTTACAAAGTTTTCCAAAAGAATGAATGATTCATATATGTAAGATCTAAGTTATATACTTTAATAATCATGTGTAGGATGAAGGAATTGCACCGCATCTTTATGTCGAACTGGATTTCAAGGAGGTCGTTGACATTTTTGGTTTCAAAGTCTGCATTTGTTTAGTTTTTTTTGTTTTATTTATGGATTCATTTTGTACTTCTTTGGCTAGGTAACAAGTAAGAAAGCTGCTATTATAGAGCATTATAGCCAATTGAGGGAAAAGCTGGGACCAGATTCATTGATTTCCAAAGGTTGGGGCTCTCTTTTATTCAATTCCTCCCTTTTTCCGTTTGATGGTTCACATACAAATAAGTGCACATTAACACACAATTTGAGTATTGAAATGTCTTTTCAAAATGTTAGAGAAAGGTGAAGTTGTCAGCAACAACTACAAGCTACTTCCAATTGATATACGAGATGTCCAAAAGCTAGATGACATGATAAATATAACACAGTTGGATCCTAGGTACATATCAATACTTGTAAACAAATCAATGTCATCTTTTGTGTTACATTCTCATGCACACGTCAGTAGTTACATGTTACAAGCATTTAATATCTCTATGTCTTATTTAGGATCACTGCTTTATACAAGCGGTTCGAACCTCGCAATACAATCCAAATTGATTATAAAATATCCAAATTATCCAGCCCCTACCCAGCAAAAATTAATGAGCAAGCCAGCAACTGGTTTGTTCCCCTAAGGATTTGAACTATGGAAATGTACTCTTATCTTCTTATCAATTTGTTCAGAAATAGGAAAAAATGGAAACCATCCGTCTCTTTAGTATTTATGTAGAAAGGAATAGAAGTGAGGAAGAGGTGTATGTTGTTGGGTGGGTGTTTTTTTTATGGGGTCCTGCGTGTTATTCATTTTACAGGGTTAGAGTGTGATATTTTTTTATGTTTCCTAGGCTGCCAATCTGTGCCATTAAAAAGGTTAAGAGAGACCCTATTTGCTCTACTAGAACCGAAAAATCAACACTTGAGACTACTTCACAGATAAAAGTTATCTAATTGGAAACAAATTGGAAGGAGCTAATTGTGATCTTTTTGTCAGCTTGCCGACCTTTATAATTACAGAGTGTGTGCTAATATACCTCGACCCAGCTTCGACTCATTCCATTGTTGGCTGGGCTGCAACTAAATTCTCTACTGCCATATTTTTTCTATACGAACAGGTATCCAATTTCATCATCTTGATTTAGTGCTTTTTAATTATAATTGACTATGTAGTTAATTTTTTATAACATGCCGCCTCTTTTTCAAACTAGATTAACCCAGACGATGCATTTGGAGAACAAATGATAAAAAATTTAGAGGTACTATTAGTCTTAACCTTTGCTTTTCTCGCTAGTTTTTGTTATTACCAGTCATGAACATTAGGCGCGTGCAAAAACATGAGCAGCATATTACTCCTATAAAAATTATGAAAAGTGAATACTTATTTTCATCATGATTGCATCAATGTGTAAACTTTACATGTTTGTACAGAGTAGAGGATGTGCACTCCTCGGAATAAATGCTACTCCAACCTTAGCTTCAAAAGAAAGGCTTTTCCTTGATCAAGGGTGGCAGGTGCATATTTATATTCATCTAAACTGTTGGGATTAACTATTCTTTTGACAAATGTTTGCTTTTCTACAGAGAGCTGTTGCATGGGACATGCTGAGGATATATGACGAATTCATTGACATTGAAGAAAAGCGCCGGTAATGTTTCCTTTTTCTTTTTATATAAGAATGAAATTCAAATACAAACCCTCAATTGGCACTGGTCTCTGGTGATGGTTTTGTTTATAATCAATTTAATTTTTCAACACTTCCATAAATTTTTAGCTAAGAAATTATTTTTATTAATTTACTTTGATTTCAGTATTGAAAGGCTAGAATTGTTTGATGAATTTGAAGAGTGGCATATGATGCAGGCAAGACTATTTTCTTTTCTTCAACTAATATTACAAGCGTGATATATTTTCTTTATGCATTGATGTGTTATGTCCATTATGATATTAGCCTTCTCTGTTGATGCCTGTTCCCATAGTAAAATGTTATTCTTATTGTTTCCTACAGGAGCATTATTGCGTGGCGTATGGAATTAATGATCGCAAGGTCAGTCTCTTTTGTGGTTGCACTATGTTCTCTTGATTTATTTGTCCAAACTTAAGAAAATAAGAGTGCCTAACTTCTTAATTTTATTTGCAGGGCTTGTTTGACGCATTTGGTTTCCCTAAAGAGTAGCTTTTCTCACCTTTTTTTCGGCTGGTCCAGAAGAAAATATTATGCCCATTATTGAATGCGCAACATGTGTATGATTTCAGGATTGTATATGAGGAAGTTGGCTGAAGCTTTTAGCTCAATGTTTTAACATTTTCTAACGCTAAGAATGTCTGTGAATGGTAACTAAATTTATACTGCGTCATGTGATTTTGACATTTTCACATGCGTGACATGTGAATTTTGAGTGGTAACTCAAAATTCTGTTTGCTTTGAAAACATCATGCATTGTGATGAAAACTGGTCGACTGAAATAATATCGCTAACGCTAAAAGTTCCCTCGTAGACTATTTTGTTAGGTTCTAATCAGGAAGAAAGAATTTAGCCAAACATAAATTGCGAAAATTCAAATTTACTGATCAAAACACAAGCAGTGAAGCAGAGACAGGACATGATGGCAGATGACATAGTTTGCGAGGAGAAATTGTGCCAGAAAATTCATTCCAAAAAAGTGGTTTGGCGAGATTCAAACGTTGCTGAGGATAAGAACTTATCTCTTTAACACCCAATCAGCTTACATCAGCTTGTGCTATGAATTAATCTCATGAGAAATGTATTCTATTCTCTATAATTTTTACATTTTATCCGGTCACAATGCCACATGCAATGCTTAAAATATTTACAAACTCATTTAAATCAAATCAGTCCACTAATCAACTAATCAATCAACACTGTGGATTTTATTTCATCCGTCTTGTCAGACAACCAAGGTTAGACAATTTGAAAATAGAATGGGTGGTAAATACGCGCTTATGACCTATCAGGGGATGAAGTACATGGGGTTTGGTAGCTTAAATGAACGGCTACTAACGGGATAACCCAACAAATCACTCCATTGATCTCCTGAATTTCCATGAATTCGGTATCCCTCCTCTTCAATTTCGCGTCTTTTCCCTGATTTGTATGATGTTGCAGTTTTCCCTCGATCATTAGCTCCCCTGAGAGAGAGATGTAACGGACATTGAGAAAAGATTAGGATTAAAGTCTTTACAAAAATTATTTAAAAGAATTCATTTGAATTTTATTAGTTCTCTTAAACAACTTTTCAATATCTGCGAAAGCCATATGAATAAAATATGACCAATATCAAATTTCCCAAAAATTAGTTAATTTGACAGATACTTATTTAAGGCTATTTGTACCTTAAGATGAGCTTATCCCAATGGAGAAACCCGGCTCTTTTCAGATTCTCTATGGTCACATTCATGTGGCCCTCGCTGCGTCCAGTTAGAAAGATAATTTTAAATCCTAGCGCTCTAACCTCTTCATACAGAATAAGACTGGATTCTATTGCTGGTGCAATTGCCTGCTCCACCCATACATCAAACTCCTGACTGTTAAAGACCTCCGACCTATAATTTCACATTAAGTTAGGAGTTTCACATACCCTGTTCCAAATTGAAAATTTAAAAATTTCAAGCACAAACTTATAAAGAGGGCAGGAAACTAATAGCCAGCATTCCCCATTTAGTCAAAATATGCCCAAACTGTCCTTAAGTGATTTTTTCTAATTAAAAATATGGAGAATGTTTTATATTTATAGTTTTATACTATTGTTTTGAGAAAAATATAGGTTGAGGTTACTGAGTTACCAATTTGCATTTGCCATGTTTTGTGGGTGAAGATTTTGACAAAGTAGTTTTTAATTCATGCAGCGCACAGTCAAAACAACGATGCATATGACTTGCATGAATCAAAAACTGCTCTCTCAAAATGTTTACCCATGTTTTGTGAGGTAATATGGATATTTAGGTCTTTAAAGGGCAAATATCTAATTTTGCCGCTATAACCTATAAGTCGACAAAATTATCACGTGCCTTGTGAAAATTTTGGCTTATTATCATATACCAATTGAGTTTAACGTTGATTAAAGAAACCAAAATTAGCTAAAAACAAAATAAGCAACCACGTAATCTTACTTAATAGATCCCAATCATTCAAAATAAATAGATTGCACATTATAATTTCATTTAAGTTTTAAATGGAATATTCCATAAACAATTGGAGATATTCCAAAAGCAACAAAAAATGTGCGCAAATTCGACGCCGTATCTCAATCTAAATCAGCCAATGTTCAATCAGAACAAGAAGAAAGAGAAAATTTACCCATATCCATGACTGGCATAATACGGCAAATTAGAGAGCAATGTTTCATCGATATCAAAAATCCACGCATCCATCCCGTCTTTTTTAATCTCGACCGTCCGTGCATAAATTAACGATTCGCTCGCCGCCATCTCCAGATCGAACCGGTACGCTTGACCCGTTACATACTCTTCCACGTAGACCCCGCATTCAGCAGGGACGACGCGCCAAGGGGCCAAGTTATTCGCCTCTGCAGCGAATCGCCAGCTGTTGCACCTCAATTGGGTCAAGGTCGAATCGTTCGGCTCTTCGAGGGAAGTGAATTGGAGAATTAACGGTCTGGGGAGGGCTTGTGACTGCTCGATCGTGTCCAGAGGAGAGGAGAGAAAGAGGTGAGGGCAGAACAAGAGAGCGATCAGAGAATGTAATACAAAGGATTTCATGGAGAACAGCAAGTTTTTCGATCGATCGAGAGAGAGAGAGAGAGAGAGAGAGAGAGAGAGGGATGTTGCTAGTAGAGGTTGCTTAATGGAGGCGATGTACTGTCGTCTCCGTTGCCCGTTGGGTTGAGTTTGCTTTATGGAGGCTGCTTCGGGCACATCTATTTTTTTTTTCCTTGGAGCAGTAGCTATCATCATTAAAATCTTTACTTCATGACTAATATGTCCCTTTCTGATTATTATAATTTATGACTATCCAGTGGAAATCTATCGTTGTAATTTAGCTATATCAAATAAACCGATATAATAAGTTTACCTTATTCCATATTACGATTTAGGAGACGTGAATTCGATAACTTAAATAAAGTTGCTAATTCAAAACAAAGCATAGTTACATCTAATTTTTACGACCACATTTAGTTGTTGATAGTGAACATGTGTGGTGATTAAATTTATTATTTATTTAAACACTTAATTTGTTAATCAATGTTTTGACATTATTTATTTTATTTTTGTCAATATTGTAATAAAGAAGATGAATTATTATATTATTAAGAAAAATATGGATTATCAGGACAGAGAAGATATATTCGCTATATATTATGGAGGATCATTCAAGATCTGATATGAAATATGGTATCTAACTTTGTAGGTGCCTGTTTGCACATGAGTCGGATTTTGTTTGAAAATGACGAAACAATAACCAAGGGCAAATTAGTCATGAGAAGAAGTAATGAATGAGGAGACCTGCTCCAAGAAAAAATGGAAGTGGTCAAAGCAGCGCCCAATGTGAAGGACAGAAGGAATACTAATGGAGTGGCGTGTATGGAAAGAGACAGGTAAGAAACTTTGGTATAGGGTTCTCCACACTCGCCGTCTATAAAACTTTGATTCAAACTGCGTGGCTGGTGAATATACTTAGCCTGCTCTTCTTGTCTGTTAAGTCTGTTGGGGCGGTTAGGTTCCAAGATATGATAATAAAGGTGAACCTGGTCTACAATTACGACGCGGAAAAAGATTCCAACTGAGATGCGAATTCTATACTCCAATAAATAGATACACGCAGTTGTCAGCTAAACGAGTCACCTGAACCAAGTGTAGTGAAAAAATATGAGAAGAGACGTTAGCAATTTAATAAGGCCGTCGTCCCGGGCTTTGTGGACGAAGTTACAGATGCGCCCAAATTACGCTGTGCCGGATTTATTTTTGTTTTGGAGAGGATACAGTGCTGCCACCGGCCACATTAATGGGAACTTATTAAATGGTTTTCGTCTGGATTCTCCATTTAATGATAATAATACAATCATGATGATATCGAATAATAAAAATGATGACTAATGTTAACAATATAATATAATAATATTAATAATATAATATGATGATGATGCTTGTACCATTTATTTAAAAAAAAAAATATGATGATGATGATGATATATTTATAATGATAATGATAATTATAATATTAATGCCAATAACAATAATAATGCTAACAATGATTATGAGGATGATATAAATCATGATGATAGTTAGTGGCGGAGCTACATTTGCCTACTAGATATTGAAAATTAAGTATAGATCTATGAATGATAGATATGTTTCTGGACAATCAAGAGTCTGAATTGATTAATTTATGATAGTCCGCAACTTGCTAGTCGTATCTATAAAAAAAGTTTACCTACCTGTGATAAAAATCTTTGCTACGTCTGATAATAGTGCTAATGATAATAAGGCATTTCGTTGCAAATCCGATCCGTTCAATTTGATCGCAATCTTAGCTTGATGGGACGGTCATGAGGTGAGAATTGTCACTGCCTTTTGACCAGGCTTCAAAAGTTCCAAGTATATTTTGTACCAGGTGTTAAAGTTTACAGATTAGTAAGTTAAGTTTGTATTTGGTGAGCTGTGGGCATAACTACTTGTGGCTTTTATTTTAGTAATTTGGAATTAAAGGAATTAATAGTTTTTCAGGGAATGACTGGTAATGGGTCTGATACTGGATATTAGTTTCGAGTTTTGACCCAGCTGGAACATCTCTATACAAGTGATGTTCTGTATGTCAATAATGAGGAAGGCGAGACAGGAGAGCAGTCCCAGCCAACAAATTGTGAAGAAGAGGATGAAAACCTGTTGGATGATTGAATTTGTTGGCATAGATGATTTGTTAACAATTGCTATAATGTGTGATTTGTCTCGATGTAGTTTCCAATCATTTTCCACTGCCAGTACTGGATAGCAGAGGTATTTGTGTGATATCTCCCAATCAGGCTTCTTATGATATATAACTCAGATTTATTTATCGTTGGAAAATCGTAGTTTATTTTTTCTGTTTTCTTCTTGTTACAAAACAGACAGGGCAACTGAACGAGAACGATATTCTCATCATTTTGTTTTACCGCATTTATATCTGAAGAGCTTTGGATTTTGGATGGAAGCTAGAACAGCTAGAATAGCGAAATTTAATAATAGTAGATGAGAATAGAGAAAAAATAGTGATTTTCGTATTAGTGTAAAAATAATGCTATTTGGATTATTAAAATGTTGTTTGGATTGTACATTTGGAATAGTGAAAAGTTGTAACTGATAAAGAATAGTGTTAAAATGTACTAATTAAGAGAAAAAATAGCCAAGTTGGGGTGTCAGACAAATTGTCGCGACGTGGAGATAACAAAAACTAACAATTTTGTCGTTTCGGAACTGTATTGGTGGAAATCGAGAATGAAGCATTTTTTCTCTCTCTTCACACTTCCGAATAGTAGTTATTCCAATATTTACAAGAAATAAAGAATAGCAGCTATTCTAACTATTCCGAATAGCAAAAAATGTTGTTTGAATACACATTGCTCTTCTGAGTTACTCCTATTCTCAAAAAACTCTATTCTTGACACATCCAAACATACCTAAGAAAATAACTGAAAATAAGATGGAAGACGGCCATCTTGAAAGCTAATAACGGCCATCGTTCTTGACGCATCCGACGGCCATTTTTTTTCCCCCTTCTCATTTCCCAGTCCCCGGAATAGATGGTTAGACGGCTCATGATAAGCTTTTATAAAAAAAATTAAACGGCTCATGATAGTGAGAAAAAAGTTGGATATATTTCAGTACATTTGGATGCATTTTCCGAATTACTATTTTCAATCTATAAGCTTGATGGTTTAGAAAAAGGTAAAATTAACATTTCATTCAGTAGCATAGATGGTTACTAGACCAACCACACTTAAAATATAGAAGGGAGATCACTTTATAATTCTTTATTTTATATACATTCATTGTTACTACCTAAAGACAATAAATTGATAATAAAGGAACAAACTTAACCGTATATTGACATGAAATCTTGGTATTATCAAGATACATATCTTCAAAAGAAATAATCAGAAACTTATCTGCCAAATCAAAATTCAATCAGGATCCTGTATTGCTTTCAAACTGATCACAATATTACTCTTACAACCGTGATTTTTATTTCAAGACACGTTCGGATGCGTCCTATGATGCATCTGCTAGTTTCATATAAATTCAACGGAAAAAAAATTCTGACAACATTGACAAGTACCAAAGAAATTTGTTTGTTGCGAATTAAAAAACCCAACCTAAATATTGAATCTATGACGAGTGCAATGAATATTCAAAAGGATGTACCACTTCTACTGAATGCTTGTTGTTCAGCAAATGTCGACTAAAAAATTTCTATGTAAATAATTATTGACCAAAATATAAAAAACGATTAAAACTAGAGAAGAATTGAGCATGATCAACAAAACCCTTGAAATATAGTAGCCACCGTAAAGATAGGTAATTATTTCCAAAACCCTTGAAATATAGTAGCCACCCTAAAAACAGACTCTAGAGTTCATAATTACAGTTCAGAATAAGCATGATCAACAAAACACACAAAATAGTCACAGCATCAAACAATTGAAGAAAAACATCCCGATTACCTGGCGAGTATCATCTCTGCATGTTATAATGAAGGAAAAAAGCTAACATAAGAGAGCCTTAAAATAGAGAATGCATCAGATTTAGGAATCAGCAGTCTTGACAATAAAGTTCTGGCGGCTGATTGGGTTCATCACAACTGGTGGGCCAGCCGTGCGGGGCCATGCCTGGAACTGCTTGTCAGTTGCGGCCCACCATTCCTTGTCAGCAACTGTCTTTGGTGTCGTTCCTGATTCAACAAAGTCAAATGTACGAAATAGCGATAATATGTAAATAGGATGAGAACACAAAACCTTCAGGGAAGGTTCCAAGACAACATAAGAACCAACAATATTAGAAGAAAATGACAATTTGATATATACAGCATGACAAAATGCAAAACAAGAAATATGACACACCCCTAGTATGAGATAACCCTACAAAACCTAAAAATGATCATATGAACTCCTCTGGCATTTACTTAGGTGGACAATTTACCCCACGGTCCCCATTTGCCTCATTGTCCTACTCCACAGGATGAGGAAGAAAAGACAGACAGTTTATGGTTCTTTAAAGGAATAGGATAAATTGGCATGTGTGATATTCCTCCTTCTATAGATGTAAGCAGGAGATAGTTCTCTCACAAGAGCATCATAGATGATGCTTTCATGTTTTTTGGAAGAAAATAATTATTCCTTTTACTAAAAAGTGAAAGAGCAAGTATGTAATTGGGAAGCATGGAAAGGATTATACCTCCAAAGATCTTCTGATCAGCGAGGATGTTGTCACAGACATAAGCTATGGCAAAGGAACCAGTAAGTGAACCGATGATGTACTTAGCTGGCATCTTTTCTTACTGCACCACATTCATAGAACATTATTAATTAAAACTAACTTCTAACTGATATCTGCTTGTCTATATACTTCAACAACATACTAGCATGTGATTAATTAAAAGGTCGATTATGAATTGCGGTTCTAGTAACGCACGAGTGATCCGGTACGTAGAGTTAGACTAGAAAGCAAAGGATAACAGCATTAACACAAAGTACATAAAATAAATAAAAGATTATTAAAAAGGAAGTAGTGTCAAGTTCCTGATTAGAAAGATAGATATTGGTCTTAATCTTACTATACTCCAACCATAAGATTTATGGTGTAGAAAAAGAGAGATAAATGACACAAAGGTTCATTGATCCAATGAGAGAATAAATATGATTTAGGATGTTGTGCAGGTACGTTTTGATTGTACTAACATAGAATTGCAAAATTTAGATTAGTACTGTTTTGAATTATACAATCGAAACATTGTTTAATATGGTCAATGAACCTTGGTGTGATTGGCAAATTTTAGTACACGATAAACTGATCACAAAAACATAAAAAAAAAAAAAAAAAAAAAAGATTCTCCAGTCAGAAAGGCATCAAGCAGCAAGACAAGGGTAGCAATACACCGGTACAAGACATTTTTAGCTCGGTATCGAAAGGTACAGTTAGGATTTGAACTCTAAACCAAAAATCAGGAGCTCAATTGCTAATGGAAACCTTTGTCTAGTAATCTCAACCTAAGAGCAAGCGAGCACAATTGTTGGCTATCGGGTTCGAATCTGATAAGAAAAAAAAGGAGAGAAAAAGGAATACCCGGTAGCTGCGATATGTGCGCTGAGAGAGAGAACAAACACCGCAGAGTAACTCAAATCGCAAGTGGCTCAAACCAATCGGGTGGCCTCCCACAAGGAAACAAATCTGCTGAAATCCTCGGGGATTTCAGGGACCTGAAATTCTCAATTCAACCGTCTATATGTTTTGAGATTCGTGCAAAAAACTGTTTGCTTTGAAATTCGTGTATGAAAAAACTTAAGACAGTTGGATTTTGAATTTCAGGTCCTGAAATCCCCAAGGATTTTAGCAGATTTAATTCCCTCGCACAAAGCCGAGAAAGAAAAGAGAGGAAAGTTCGGGAGAGCGGGACGAATTCGCATCCTCTGAGATATCTCAATTGAGTGTTTTTCTGGAATATCTCAGACGTTCAAATACGTTCTGCACAAATCTCAAGGCACAAATAATCCTGCCCCCTGCGCTATCCTTGAGGACTTGAGAGTAGGTCCGATGGGCATCGGACCTACCTCGGTTCGACGGGCATCGGACCTACACTTATCTCATCCTTGAGATATCTCAGAGGATACGCACTCTGAAACAAGAGAGGTTCGAGAAACAACTCAAGTGGGGGGAGGGCGTGGGGAATTCAGATCCAGTGCAGTAACTCAATTTTTGAGTTTTGATCCAAACTGTCCAAGGTGCTCTAACACGAATCTTAAAGAACCTGGACCCCACAAATAATACTGGCCCCCTGCGCTACCACCGAATAGGCACCGTACACGTCTAAACTCAAAAATTGGGTTACTTTAGGGGATCCGGACTCGGGCGTGGGGGGGACAGTAGAAGAGAAATATAAACGAAATAGAGAATTTGGGTCTGACATGTGGGCCTCATATGTCAGGTTCAATTTATTTTTTTTATGAAAGAAAAAATTCCAGCGAACCAATATGAACTTGTAAAATAGTCAATTTTTCCATAAAACATCATAATATTTTTTTTACGAAATATTTGATAGTAGCAAACATCAAAATATTCAATATCTTCACAAAAATTTATCATTTTTTCTTTTATCCTCTTTATTTATTTAATAGTTTATCTAATTATTTTAAAAATTAAATTGACTAATATCCCATTGCATTTTAAATAAACCTTTGTATTCTATTTTTGAAGAACCTTAACATTTATTGAAAGAAGTAGAGTGAGCCTATGGTGCTATGCATAGCAAGGATGGCTAGTGTACTACAGCTCAATATGGTACTTTTTAAAATCCTAACGGTCGATCCAACCGTTCAATGTGATAACCATATGAATATGTACTTGCAAACTAAATTTTATATTTTTTTCGAATTTTTTTACTATTTTTTTAGATAGGTAGAATTTTGATGGTCTAGAATTTTCAGAAAACACTGATTTTTCTACCTATCTAAAAAAATAGTAAAAAAATTCAAAAAAATATAAAATTTAGTTTGCAAGTACATATTCATATGATTATCACATTGAACGGTTGGATCGACCGTTAGAATTTTAAAAAGTACCATATTGAGCCGTAGTACACTAGCCATCCATGCTATGCATAGCACCATAGGCTCACTCAAAGAAGTATATAGTATAATTGAAAATTTGTCAACCAGCCTGAATAATTTTGGAATGAGAGGTAAGAGCTTCGCCGTTGTGGCCTGACTCATCAGACATCTCAGAACCTTCTCTATTGAGAGACCGGTGTCATTTCCACATATTTAAATTCAACATTTATTTTTCCTAATAAAAAGGAATAAATTGCAAAATACATGGAGTAACATGAGGTGAAAGAAAGGATAAAGAAGGGCCTGTCAGAGGATTTTATTTAAAATTTTGAAGAGGGGGCACAACTTGTTTTAGGATTATTCAAAAGAAATATCAAAATGTTAAAAATTTCCAGCCTTTTTTTCCTGTTCGGCTGTTCATACGTAACAAAGAATGTTTATTACGTTTTACTAGCATATTATAAGTTACATACCAAGATCAAAATACCCGATCCATTTCTTAGGCTTTATTGGGTCCTAGACTTGAGCTAAGGCCCTTTTTGGGACAGTAATATATTATTGGGCCTTGACCCAGCAGAACTGACACGAATTTCTATTTTTTTTTCTTTCTAATATATTATTGTTGTTGTTGTTTCTACAGAATCAGTCTCTTTTGTTTGCATTGAGATTTGTGTTACCACACATTCGGAAGTTCTTTCAAAAAATGTACCTACACTGTAAGTTTCGTGTGGAATAAAATGAGGACGGAACTGGGCACAGATAATTAATTAAGTCCAATTTATACGAAAGACATCTAGAAAACAAATGACCAGGATAATTAATTAAAGATTTATCTCAGGAAAAAAAATCTTCTTAAGCAAATCAAACTATTTATACCTTGATTTTTGTGGTAATAGTTATTTAATTTGAAATGAATTATTCGATTTTGATCGTACGGGCCTTTATATAGCCAACGGGTCTTCAACGATCACACAATTTAGTATTGTAATCGGCTACAGGCCTTGAGGCCTTGAGATTTCCGAAATTTTTATTGATAGAAAATAAAATAGATAAACATCGTCATTGAAGAACGATTTGGCAGAAATTCGAGATCTAACAAAGACGTTATGGACCATCACGGCCATATTAGCACCTAACTACCTGTGTTAGTATAACAAAAATACGGGTCGTTATAGTCCATAATGGCCAGAGACGCGCTAAAAAAAAAAATCAGGCCGTTATGGTCCACTAGCTACAGTGATTTTTTTTTAAAATCGCAAACTGAAGCAAGCAAAAAAAAAAAAAACACACGTTATATTTGTTAATTAGAAATCATTAGTGATCATTTTAACTGAAAGTTATGGACCATAATGTCTTTGTTAGATTTCAAATTTCCGTCAAATCGTTCTCAATGTCGATATTTTTTTATTTTATTTTCTATTAATAAAAATTTCGGTTGAGATTTCCCCCAAAAAAGGTAGCATGTTGCAACCATTATACTAACAATATAAATCAATCGATAGAATCTTATTAAGCTGGCTAATAATAAAAAGTACCATGACCATCATCAGCAAAACTAAAATTCTACATTTACAGTACCTTACGTGGATGGAACGTGCCATCAGGTACTCGCCAGCTGTGCTGCACGTGCATCACCAGACGGCCCGCCACACGTGCGACCAACTACCCAACTTCCCATTCGACGTCCAGGATCGATTTGACACGTCATGTTGGCTTAATTTGACGGTGCGGATTTGCAATCACGTGTGTTCTTTTTGTTATATATTTTCAGGGGAGTTTGTTAATATTTCTATAGCTTTGCTTTTGACTGCTTTTGCACTTTGCATGAAGCTGCTTAGAAGGTGGCCTAATGCAAGGAATTAACTTGTTTCGGAGAGAGTAATATTATCCATCCCCAACTTTGCGCCATCGAAACTAAAAAACAGTAGATCATGTCCCCATAATTATAATTTCTATATATTGAACTAAATTATATCATTTCAGTTTGAAGTAGGAACTGATTATACCTTCAATAATTTCAGTCGAAAAATTGAGTTATGGTATTTTATGTGTAGTTATGATGTCACTAGTTTGAATGACATAAAAATAAATCACATTGGTATATATTAATTTAAAGATAGTTAATTATTATTACACTCAAGGGCGGAGCTATACTTTCAAAATATTGAGATCAAACGTGAATGATTGTCAATAATATATAACTTTAATGCTAAGAATTGGGTCAATTTTATAGTACTCATACATAACATTTTACTCTAAATTATTATATAGAAAATCATATATAAATTGAAGTTTCTTTTAAAAAATAGGAGTATTTTCATTGTGCATAGGTCCGCCCCTGATTACGGTGGACTCAAAATATTTTATTGACACATCACATTAAAATGATATTTTGATTTCCAGAATAATATTTTATTAATAAATTTGTATACTAGTATTTGATTTGATGTTTTCAAATAGAATGATATTTTATAAAATTTTCCCTCATCGTACTTCTTCAACCTTTTCTACTTCATCTGTATTTTCTATCTCTAGCTTGGTGATGCACTTGCTGCGGCGGCAAAACATTTCCCATTAAAAATTGAATTAAAAAATGTTCCAAATCATTTGCTGGAAGAATTGTTGACCGTTAGAAGGGTGTGGGTTTGACCACCGAGCCCACGTGTGGTAGACAAGTTTGTACCATGCATGGCTGGATGCCTCGGGATTCCACGTACAACCACATGTGTGCACCTATTCATTTCTCCAACTTGGATCTTACTAATCATCTCTTTCTTAATGGCAATTAATACCAGCCAGTGGCAATAATGGTATTCATAATAACACTTGTTGGCAACTAATAATGGTTATTGGAGAATAATTAGTGCATGTCCCTGGTTGTCCTCCAAGTTGCTCAAATAATTTAATTAATTTATGGTCTTCAAGATACCATATGTTATCTTTAATTACTCTCAATAATTAGGTTTTAAGTAAACTTCTAATAATCACCGAGAAATATTTAATGATTACATATCGACATTAACTTTTCATATGCATAATTCACTCTAAAGAGTATTACTTTTCTGATATAACCCCATAAAACTCCATTATTAAATTGTTTTACTGTGGCAATTTGCCCTCCCCAATTTTAAATTAGGATGAATTCCCGAACCTTGTACCGTGGAAAATTAGTTCTATCTTGTGAAGTGCACGATTTGTATGCTAATTGGTACTATATAGTTTCACGTTTGTATGTATTTCTTTTTCCTTCATCCATCAGTTCCTTGAAAGCACCTTTAATTTAATAAATAAATATTAAGCTGATCGTGCGGTTATTCATTCTGCAAACTTATTTTGTATAAACGGAACCCAGTGAGAACCCAGCTACATGGCAACATCTATAAAAAGTAATAAAATGTAAGCAATTTTAGATTTCCGTATACTGTTGGTGGGGACCGTTTGCGGTGTTCTATCAATTGTCGAGTGTTAGTACCAACAGAGGATCTGCAAAACTCATAAATTTGCATGATTCCTACGGGTTTTTCTCAAAAAATTTGCATGATTAGGAGCCCAAGTTGCACAATAATTTAGATACTCTGTCATCCCAATGAGGGAACACACAAGGGAATGAACCACGTGGGCTGCACATGGGATCGAAGCTTTGGTACGAGGGGCTAAGTCGGTATATATACTTAATTTCTTAATTTATAAGGTGTTTGATTTAAATTCATGAGCAATCTTTTTATCACATTTGGCAATACTTGAATCGTACATTCCACCCAACTTTTAATATATATACCAAAGCAATGCTTGAAATCGTACATTCCACCCAACTTAAAAAAAAAAATCACCTCTAAAAACTTGAAATAGATAAGTGTGTGATGAAAGAGATAAAATAAAGTTGATATATTCAAATTTTTTTTAGAAATACTTGGCATCTTAGATATGAATACTTGATATATTATATATTAATGCTCGCATACATGGGTTTTCGTATTTGCATACGCCAGTTATAAAATCTTTCAAATATATACGGTCTTCTAAGTAGTTAGTGGTCGTCCAGGTAGTTATTGTCTGGGAAACGTTCGATGGATTTGTGACCGGGGGACAACTAGATGTTCCCTAAAAAAATACTACATCTTGAATAGACTTGACACAATCTAGCATGGAAAAAAAAGCGATCCAATTTGATATATATGTATTAAGATTTAATGGCGGAGCTACATTGAATGAAGGATAAACAATTGTTTATTAAAACCGAGTATATGTCTATGTGTATTTGGAGAAAAAAAATTTCTACCTCTGAATAGTTCACAGTCTAAATTAGTTAATTCACGGCAGTCCGCAGTTGTATCAATAATTTATTTTGTCTACCCGTAATAAAAATCCTGACTATGCCCCTGTCAAGATCCAAACTTACCGATTTTTTCAAAAGTCAAGAAAATCTCAATTCTGGCCAGGGTCATCACCAAAAACATACAACAGTGGCTCTCATGTTGCTGACAGTGATTAGATATGAGTGTTTTCCTTTGTTTATTACTTTTGTGATTGTGTAAAAAAAATAGTTTAATGGCCTCCTTTGGCCTTATAAATAAACCTTTTTTATCAATGAAAATCGTAAGATGACAACTTGCCATCTTATTTTAAAAAAAAATGGGTAAAAATAATTGAGAGCATGGCAGAGATTATAGGCTTATGACCGTAAAACTCGGATCTCATGCCCACATGGGGGCAGAAAAATCAGGCTAAAAGAGTTCATCCATTTATGATCTAAACGGCTATAACTGTATGGGTTGTGTATTCTCAAAACTCAATACTTTTCATATTTCAATTATGATTATTCATATCATTAATTTATGAACTAATGAACTTTGTTGGCAGGATTTTCCTGCCACATGTGTTCAATTACACTTTGGAAGTGGGGTGCATCCGATTGGCATCAGACACAAATCGGTCAGAGACCCGCTCAAAACCGTTTGATTCGCTTCATAATCAGTGCGTGCTTATACAAATATTGAAGCAATGTGCACAAATATTACAGCAGAACACACAAGCAGATATTGAACTTTTCCTTTTTTCTTCGACCTTTTGGCGCATTAGACTTTGCAACTAAACATGTAATGAATGACTGGACGACTGAACGCGTAATGTGATGGACACCTGAACGTGTCACAGCCGTTTCATCTGAAATACCAGAGAATGGGTGTGAATATTGACCCTTCGATAGTTGCAGTAATAGTGGGATTGTTCTCCTTTTTTGTTGTTGAAGGCATGTGCGGCAAGATCTTGTGTAGCCGACCATATTGCATACTCATGCTTACAAGTTATTACCACAGTGACAAATGAATTATTCGGATTCAGTTTGACAGAATTAAAAATTCGTAATTTAAAAATAAATTATTTGCGCGCGAATCTTGTGACTATAGTTAGGATGCCCCGATTTCGTCTGAGATCTGCTCCAAATTCTGAACTCTGAAGTGTGCCCCGCATGTACTACTAGTTGCGCATGATCCGGCTTTCGGCAAGATTTCCTACAATATACAACACAAGTATACAACCAAATGACACCTACGGCTTCTCCTAAATAAAAATAAAAATATATATAACCAAATGCAACATACTTTTTGAAAGTCTGACAGAAGCTGCCAGGAGGACAAATGCAACATACAGATACTTAGTTCTGCACTTTTGCATTGTGGCCCTCATTTCCCCCTTAATTACGTAAATTTCTATATCATGTGCAATTTAAGTATACGAATGTACGTATAGTTGTATCCTTTAATGTGAATTTTTAAATAGGTAAAATTTGTTGAAAAAAATGAGTACAATGTTGAATATATTTTATTAATTCGAAAACCTTTCCGGTAAATTTTCGAATGAAACACTATAGTACATTTAAAACATGTTCATAATATTAACGAGAGTTGGGTTAAAATGTTCTATTTGTTTCTTACTCTAATTATACCTCACATCTTTATCTGTGTTTTCAAAGTCTAAATAGTCAATCAGAAACAACTCAACATGATCTCCATATTAAATGTTTTGGAGACTAAATTTTTTATATATAATTATTAAATTGTTTTACTAATTTTTAGATGAGTACAAAATCACTGATTTAAGGTGGTCTAGAATCTTTTGAAAAACAATAATTTTGTATCTATTTAAAAGAAATAGTAAAAAAAAATAAAAAATATATAAATTTGGTGTCCAAGTACATTTTAATATAAATGTCATGTTGAACGGTTCAGATCAACTATTTGGACTTCAAAAATGAGAATGTGAGGCATGATTGAGACACATAAATAATGAGATATTTTAACCATGCTGAAATGATTGAGAATAGAAAAATATATCTCTTAAAAAACAATAACATATTTATCGCATTGCACAAAATAAAATAAAAATATTTTCACAGGTAATTATAGTTCAAGAAAAATATAATCTATCATAAATTATTAATACAAAAAAAACGCTAACCCCTCCCCGTTTTACCATCTAGTTTATTTTATTTTAGAACTACAAAGAGAACAACACAGGTGAAGGCGTGAAGCATCAGATAGTGCAGAAAAAGATATTACTTAATCTGCCTACGGGTTTCTTACAATCTAAGGTCACCATGTGCCAAGTAAAGTGTACTAATAATATATTACACTAATGGAGTAGTGTGCAGGTTTTGTTTTTTAGAGAAGCCAGGGACATGGAATTTTTATAAACCAACAGATAATTATGTACATCAATGACCTAATTATTTTCCTTGCTTTGTTAATTATTGGAGCCCGGGCACTTTTGGTTGAAGGATTGTGATTGTGAAGAGTGTATAGAGAGCATGATTGGGGCGCACGTGAGGAGACAGCTAGCACGCACAAGTGGGCACACAACGTTAATCATCACCTAGGATATCAATCAATCAATCAATGGGTGCCACCATTGTTTATTCATAAAACATCGAGTGCTACCCGGTTCTCAGAATTTGATTTTCAGTGTCACTTTCTTATATGTACCATTGTGTGTGACCATGTGATAATACACGACTAGCATTGTTGTAAATAATGATATGCGTTCGTCAGATGGACATGGTACCGCCAAGTGGCATACTGATTAATCGGAATTTTATGGACAATTTTGTCTTTTCATTAAGTTATGTGCATATACTCATAATTTATTAAAAATGATTAATTTAATTTATCAAACTTATCAAATAAATTAATTTTAATTTAGTTTTCTTTGTTAATTAATAAAGTTTTATGAAATTGTTATTTAGAAAATATTCAGATAAGACAAGACAAAATGTAGTGCATATAATGAATAAATGTAAAAATAATAATAAAAAGGATTGACAATCAGTTGTATAAATAGAAAACGAACTATTAATCGGGACGTTTAAACGGAAAACGGGTGATTAATCGGACAAATCAGCCGATTAGTCAGTCTCATCCGCAAACAGCCTTTCGACAAGTTTGTTCGTAACGATTTGGTCACCACCATTAATTAATCGGTCGATTAATTGAGCTGAACGGCCGTTTTTTACAACACTCATGACAAGACAAAATGGAAGCTAATAATGAAAATAAAGACTGCATTGATTTGTCACAGAATATCAAGAGTACACAGGTCAGGTCCAGTTTTGACTTTTGTACACTATACAAGTAAGAACACAACACTAGTGCGGCTCTGTAACTCAGGTTATTGTATTTCTTCTTAACAGATGATATCTTGGGCGAATTGTATAGCAAGCAACGACCTAAAACAGATCGTATAAAATATATGGTTGGTTTGCTACCTGATGAGCAAAGCCCGGGCATATCTCCTTATCTTAGATATTTCGCTGCTTAAATACCTTTTGAGAAAGAAAGTGATCAGTCATTTCTCTATACGCAGTTCATTTTTTTTTTTTTCCTTTTGCGAAATACCTCCTCACTCTGCTAGGTCCTGGTATTCGACCATAGAACTGTGACCACGTGGCATCATGTTAAGCTTTTTATTTTTTATTTTTGTATGATATAATTTGTTCTTCAAAAATTGGTTGGAGAACAATAAAAAATAATTCCAACAATCTTTTTATTTATCTTTCTAAAAAAAAAAAATCTTTTTATCTATGCATAATATCATAAGTGGAGGCAAACTTTACAGGAGTCAAATTTCGAAAATTTCGTATGAAGATAAATCATATAAAATTTTCTCAAAAAGTATAGAGGGGTAATTTCGTAGTATTCATAATATTTATTTTAAATTATATAGTAAAATCATGTCTAAGTACGAAAAAAATTAAAATAAATAGGAGTCAATGGACTCCCCCTTCTTCATTATTAGTGGATCCGTCACTGCATAACATACCATTATATTTTTTTAATTGATAATTAAATAAACTAACTAATTGATGAAGGAACCAAATTGTAATTATAAGAAGGAAGAGGGATAAAATGGTCCCCTTTTCATTGCCCTATCATATTGTGTTTATATTACAATTTAAAATCTAAGAACCCAAAAGACAAATTCAAATAATTATACTTCATGAATAACTAGTTCATCTAAAAAAATATAAAATGTAGAGACCAAAGAATCAATTATTTCATTTTATATATATATATATATATAATCTGGCTAATATGCTACGCGTAGCATAGAGGGCCTCCGTGCTACGGCTCAATTTTTGAGTTTTCAAAATCCTAACGGTCGATCCGAACCATTCAACATGACCTCCATATGAATATGTACTTGCAAACCAAATTTTACATTTTTTAGAATTTTTTTACTATTTACTGTTGTGTACAAATTAATGTTTTTCCAAAGTGGCTTAATAAATAGTAAAAGAATTCTAAAAAATGTAAAATTTGGTTTGCAAGTACATATTCATATGGAGATCACGTTGAACAGTTCGGATCGACCGTTAGAATTTTGAAAACTCAAATATTGAGCCGTAGCACGGATGCCTCTATGCTACGCGTAGCATCGTAGCCAAGTCCTATATATATATATATATATATATATATATATATAATATAATATATATGAGTTGGACTATGGTGCATTGCAATGTATAGCTCCCTTGTACATTGGACTATTAATTAAATCTTTGAAGTTGAAGTTCAAATATGTCGATCTAAATGGCTCAACATGCGGATTAACAATTTATATATTACAACAAATCAGTTTTGACGGTGGATTAATTTTTTAGATCTGCAAACACTCTTCGAATACAATATATATATATATATACATGATGGTTTGTACACCAACTCCAACGAAACAATCAACCAGTCCGCATTGACGTTCATTTTTACAACACCAGAAAATTAATGGTGATATTGTTAATGATAAGGAGTTTATTGTCGCAATCAAAATTCGATCATATTGTAAAATGTGATTTACATTTACAAAATGGAAGTTGAGGGAGCCACGTGTCATTATTTTCTGGGCATGTTTAATATTGGAGTCTATTTTGTGCCTAACAGAGAATTGAAATTGAATAGATTTAGACAACATCAATAATTTTGATCTATTCAATTATGTTCAGGAGACTGAACAAATAACATTTTTTTTTCTCTAAAAAATTTAACACTGAAAATTGAGAAGGTTTCAAATGTCTCATATATTTCATACCTTATCATGTTTAATATTATTTATCTTCATTTTTAAAGTTCAACGGTCGATCCAAACTGCTTAACTTGATCTCCATATTAAAATATACTTGAAAACCAAATTTTATAATTTTTAAAACTTTTTTACTATTTTTTAGATAGATACAAAATCACTTTCTAGATAGTCCACAAACAATGAATTTGTATCTACCTAAAAAATATAAAATTTGGTCTCCACTTCCAAAGAAATTCTCAATTTTAGATTATTGGAATAGGGAGGGGCTCAACATACAAATTTGTTGGATTGGATTGTAACATTCTACATGCTCGAATTTTGATTGTAACATTCAAATTCAATTTATTGGCTCAATCATTCAAAAATATGTTTCATTTTTGTTCAAATTCCCCATTATTTCACTTGCTAAGCCAGCCCTAACAAAAGGCAGCATTATGAATCTATGATGGTCCTTTTTAGTCGCTATAGTCATCCTTAGCACTAACCTCTTTTGTTTATATTTTTTCCGGCCGAGAATTATTCCAAAAAGAAAACTTCACTTAAAAGATAACATTAAACTAAAACAAAAGCAAAATAAAATAATTTAAAAATAGCCATAGATCGAGTATAATTATTTCAAGCAAAATAAAAAGAGAGGTTGACATGATGTAGAATTAAGGCTCAAAGGTCCAATGATTAAGGGGAGAAGGGGAGGTGGTGTGGTCGGGGAAAGGCTTGGCAAGGAGTCAATGTTATAGCACTTGTAGTTGTAGCTTGTAGGGGCCTCTCTTAAATTTGTGTTTTCGGCCCCCCATTTCACTCCCTTGGACGGCTCTTTGTCCCTTCTTCTACCTATACAGTAGGTACACTACTATTTACTAATTTAATTTCCTGGAGGTTTTGTTAAGAATTTTGTATTCGCAGAAACTATTATAAAATGATATGAGAAAAGAGAAAGAGTATTTTTGGTTTTTTATGCATAGATGAACCTGTAGCATTTATTCTAGTTCAAACATTGGACCTGTAAAATTAGTACAGGTTCAAACTTTACGGTCCATTAAGTGAAGCCGTGGTTATTGAAAAAAAAAAAAAAATAGTTTAGATATGTATCAATTTTAAAGGTCCAAAGTTCTTAGGACCAAAATCAACTATAAGTCCTATGCATTGAAAAATCGTAGGTACCGTTTCTCTTTTCATATATTATTTTATTACTATTTTCAATGAATAAAAAATTCTCGATTTTGCTTCACTGAGCCGCTAAATAACTGAATTTTTTATTTGTAGCATTTAAAAAACAAAATTTTAATAATGGCACATAGTTAGAAAAAACTTCAAACTTAGGACCTGTTCGGCCGTCTAAAGGGAACGGGAATGAAAATTTTTGAATGGCCGAAACACTGTGCGGGTGGGCTAAAATTCGTGAAGTCTGTGAATATTTTTTTTCCCACGCGCACAGTGTTTGGCCGAACAGGTCCTTAGGGCCTATTCGGATGTTATGGAATTGTGCGGGATGGAATTTTACGGGTTCGGAAATCCAATTTTTAATTTACGGGAACATATTCATGGGAACGCATAGGAATAATTATAGAAATTTGTTGATGAGTGTTCGGTTTACTGTGGAATTAGTTGTGAGAAATATTGATTTATTTACAAATTATGTATTTCTATTTAAAGACAGAGATAAAAACAAAACATTTGTATCAAATTAGCACTTCTTCGGTAGCAACAACCATTTTTCTCGTAGAGTCCCATCCGAAACCACTTTGATCTCTCAATCGTTGCATAGTTTTGTATTGTTTTTTAAGAGTGCGTTCTTGCTCTTTAAGTTGCTTCACCGAGAAACTTGAACCTATAAACTTTGCCTTGAATTTTCACGCCATTTCATTCCATGCAACCTTACTCCATGCATTATGTTGATGTATACCGGGTCTATTAAATTCAACAAGCAATTTCACTAGGAATGTCTTTTGCAACTCATTCCAAGCTGCTCTATTGTTGGCCTCATTTTCAATTTCTGCATATCAAAAGAAAATTTTGTTATCCAATAACTATAGAAATTATATTTTCATGTTTACCATAATTACAATGAAATTTACAGAAGAGACCGACTCAACATGGCATAATAAAAATAGAATAACTAAATATGAAATCTAATAAGATCAATCAAAAGAGAGTAGTTTGTCGATTGTAAGATATATAAAAATAAAAACCTTATTCTATGCTTCCAGTAACAAAGAAGGCATTTGATCAAACACCTTTTGTGCACATTACAATACAAAGCATAATACACATCTAAATCAGTACTTCATATATTTCATGCATTTATTTCAAAAATTTATGTCAAAACACTTGATATTTGCACACCTTGCATAGATAAGTCATAGCATCATTCTCAAAAAGAAAAACACAAAATTCAACATCAATCATCACTTATGAACTTATATATTAGAAGGGAAATCAACAAATTCAAAGTAAAGAACATGCTCAGTGTAGATAAGCCCCTTTAGTAATTGCGCTAAGTTCTTATTTGCTTTTCGTTCGTGTTCCCGCGCAGCTAGTTTTTTTCCCACCGAAACAAATTGAGAAAAGAGACATATATATATATATATAGAGAGAGAGAGAGAGAGAGACAGAGAGAGAGAGAGAGAGAGGAGAGAGCGAGACAAACAATGGTGGGAAAAAAAATATTCACTCTGACTTAATATTTTTTTTCCCGTGATTGTAAGATGTGGAGAATGATACTGGGAACAGAAGATAGGAACTTGTGGAAAAATTTTGGGCCTTCCGAACGGTTGTCAGGAAAAAAAAATGAGAAAAATCCAAAATTCAATTAGAAACCATAGGAATACCAACAGCCGAACAGGCCCTTAACGTTTTCACTCAGAGGTGAAACTCATACCTAGTCTACAGGGGTGAGACTGATTTTTTCTTACTTTTTTTTAATTTAAAAATTACGTATATTTGTTGTTCTATTGAAAAAAAAAATTACATACAAATATTTGTCGTTGTTATTAGTTGTTCAAAATGATATGCAAGTATATATCTTATATTTAATAAAATATCCTAACTATTTTTTCGAAATTTTCTTTTAATTAGACATTTAAATTTGAGGATATAATTATATTATTTAATAAATTAAGAGCTGTATTATAATCTTATTGCGTTTTCTTATTTTCGACTTAAATATCTTAAAAAAATTATTTTAAAATTGTACATTGTAAATTTTATTTTGAGAACATACAATCTCACATAATATGCATATTTTATTGTATATATATTCAAATACAATTTTTATGCAATAGTCAACTATATATATTGAAAATTGTATTTTTAAAACATCGGGTCTGGTTGAGACTATTGTTTGATATTGGAATAGTATTAGTTTACCAGGTAATTAATGAATTCAAGACTTTTTGAAATCATTTTAATACCTTGTCACTTAATCAATAACAAATATGACACTGCACAAAATTTACATACTAGTGTCACCAAAAAAAGATAGAATGGTAGCACAATTGGTTAGGAAAAATGATCCTCAAATTGTGACTATCCAAAAGTCGAAAATTCAAACTCTCTCACGACTTCAAAAAAACAAAAAAACAAATGGTCACCAAAAGTTGACTTGCAGTAGAACACACAGTTATTGGATCCTTGTTTTCGAAACCTTCATTTCTTTTTGATTTATTACTATTAATTTTTGCTTTCCAGCTTGACCAAGGAAGCATTGCAAAAGTCAAATTTAGCAAACCACGAGGCCGCCGAGTTATAAGGGCTTGGGCGTGCAAAGCCCAACATCCCTCGCCTTTGCCAATGCTCCAAGCAAAATTTACTCCCCTTATTAAAATAGTTCTTTCATTTCAACTATCACTTTAATAAAAGGTGCACGTGCAATGAGCTGAAAGCCTGAAATAGCTATGCCATTATGACTCTTTAAAATGCAAAAGCATGTATGGATTATATAATCTATTTAGCACGAATTGGTTCGATCATTGCCATAAAGAACTATTTTTCTAAACGGTAATCCCAATACCATGTTTTTGGGATTTGAACATTTGATAATCTACAAGTTTTTATCTGACTCTAAAAGTCCCAAAATCGAAGTTTTTGCAAATTACCCTTCTTTTACAGAAGTTAAAAACAAATTAATCTCAAAACCTGCATACTTTGTAATTGCATCAAGTCCCAAGTTTGACATGTCAAACTGTATTGCTTTGAAATCAAAATATAGTTTTATGAAAATAGACAATTAGAAAATTCAAAATGTTATATTTAAAATTTAATGATAATTAAAAAATGTTTTTTAATTTACGAATATGAAAGTTGTAATTTCGAAAACTATAATTAACTTGTTGAATTGTAAATAATAATTTTATTGGTAAGATATAATATAACTGACAGTATGAAAAACAGAAAAAAAAATATTATGTTTATAACTCTATCAATATTTTATGATGATACGATTTAAGGTTCTTAATATTCACACATTTCTAGTTCTAAGTTTTAAATTTTTTTTAAATTTAATTTTTTAACTACCCCTTACCAAAAAAGTAAATTCAATAATTTGTACCTTTCTAAAAAAAATTTAAAGCAACATAATTTGACATCAAACTTGAAACTCAATTACAAAATATTCAAAATTTTGAGACATGCAAAATTATTATATATCTTGTGCTCGAAGGTTTTAAAGTGTCGTTCATTATTCAACATTGTATATTCATTAAAAGATAACATTTTATATAAAATTCTACAATATGAAGCTAAAATTTAAGTTGCTATAAAATATTAAATATTATAAACATTTTATTATGAAAATTAATATTAAAAATTTGAAAATATGAATCAATATGCAAGTGAAGGGAAGAAAAAAATAAGGGGAGAGAAGGTGAAAAAAAAGTTAGTGGACCCACAACAGCATTTTGTTAAAATATTTAAAGGGAATGATAGTTTGTTTCAATTTTTGCAAAAGAGTAGTATTTAGTAAAATTTCCCTTTTCAAACTGAAAAATTAAGTTTATTAGGACTGAAAATAGATAATCATATTACATTTTAGGTGATTGAATATTGTGTTGTGTAATTCATCAAAGATTCACAATGCAGAGAGATGAAAACATCAAATAGTTTAATGAACGGTAATTTTTTTTTTTCTTCAAGTACTATAATTTTAGATGAGTATAATATATATATATAGTTTAATGAAAGGTAAATTATTTAAAAAGTTGACCTTTTTGGCAATCGTTAAATTGAACTTATTGTTCATTAATTGATCAGAACCTTTTAGTCTATAATATTTCCTTCAGTGTTATGAGTACACAAAGTGGAGAAGAATAGGATTGTTTTATAAAAGCTCCTGTAATATTCCTGTTGTAAAATAATTTTTTAAATAGTCAAAACATCTTGGCCACCCCATTGAGTGCATGCATGCCCCCTCTAATAATTGTTTAACATACTCTGATCTGCAAACCCACAACAACTCATCATTGTCTCCATGATCCTCCTTTCTCTGTCTCTCATCTGATCTATTTATACCCTCTTAGCATCTTCACCTTCCTCTCTCAAGTCTCAAACAAGTTTCCAGTTCTTTCTCTTTTCCTATCAAGATCAGAATATCTCTCCATCTCACAACTCCAACAATGATGAACACCAAGGAGAAAAATCTAGACCTTAGTTTAAGCCTAAACTCCCCTTGGATTAATACCACCTACTTCATTTCTCCTCCAGGTATAAATCTTACATATATTCTAGCTAGGTGCATATATATAATTCATCCATTAGAAGAGAAAGAAAAAGGAAAGAAAGAGAACTGGCATACATAACTAACACATTTCGCATTTGCAAATACAGCTGAAGAGATCGAGAAAGAGAAGGAAGATGAGGAAAGGGTGTCATCACCCGACAGCACAGTGTCGAGTGTGAGCGGCAAGCGGTTAGAGAGATCTGGCTCTGGAAACACCGGCTCAAGAACTATAGTAAGTGATGAGGATGAAGAGGATGGCCCGGGAGGCAGCTGCTCAAGGAAAAAATTGCGTCTGACAAAAGATCAATCTGCAGTTCTAGAGGATTGCTTCAGGGCCCACAGCACGCTAAATCCTCACCAGAAGCAGGCTTTAGCAGCACAACTCGGCCTAAGGCCTCGCCAGGTCGAGGTCTGGTTTCAGAACCGCCGTGCAAGGTAAATTTCGATATTAATTCTTTTTGACAAATTTGTGAAAGGAAATGTACAGGAAAAAAATTAACAAATTTTCTATTCAAGAAGAATACTGATTTTTGTTTATATGGTATACAGAACCAAGTTGAAGCAAACTGAAGTTGATTGTGAGTACCTAAAGAGGTGGTGCGAGCGACTAACAGATGAAAACAAGAGATTACAAAAGGAGGTGGCTGAGCTGAGAGCCCTAAAAGCCGCAGCGTCTTCTCCAGCAATTCCACCTCCCGCAAGTATGACCACCTTGGCAATGTGCCCTTCTTGCCAGAGAGTTTCAAACTCTTCGAAAGGCCCAAGTTTGTTTACTGGTAATAGTGCCATGGCCACCACTTCTGCTACTACTGTTAAGGCTAATTCGAAACCGGCGGCATTGTCTAACTATTGTCAGTTTTTTCCTATTACCGCCGGATCTAATCAAAATATGTGGACCTCAACTAATGCTCTTCATACTAGAGAGTTGTTCTAAGATTATAGTTTCATAAAGGGAAAACGATGTTGACCACTAATGCAATTTTTTGTTTGGAACAGTATTGATTTGATTTAGAAAAATTCAAAGCTAGCTAGGTCAGTAGATCGAACCCCAAGAAAAAGATGCACTGGGAAAGGACTTATTCCTTTTGTTTTGTTGTTATTTATCGGATTGAATCCTGTCTATTTTTATTCGACGGGTTTGTATCAGGTTTCTTGTCAGTTAACTTGATGTATTACAATTAACTTCGGTCGAATCTATCTCTTAACCATCTGCGCTATTTCTTCTTAACTTTCTTCGAAACAAGTTTTAATGTTTGCGTATCTTGTGTGGGGTCAGCGGGAAATTAATCTTTTTTAATATTACATATAAAAACCTTATGTACCAGTAGAATAAGAGAAAAAAGGAAAACGAAATGGAAATGATAAAGCCATAAAGGCCCACCGAGTACCAACAGCCCAGAAGGATCCAGACACGGTTTTACAAAAATTTACATGGCAAATGCAGGAGCATACCACAAATACTATATAGTTTTTTTTTTAATCAATTTACAATGATTCTAAAAGTAAGTCAGCAGCATTCAACTTCTTTAAAACAAATTAACAACAATCAACATATATGTTAATCTGCTTGAAGCTAAAGATTCTGTTTTCTCGGGTACACATCAACACAAACTCAGCTACTCTTTAAGCTTCTGGGTATTTACCATGCTTCTATTCTAACTACAAGCAACTAATATTTTTACATTTCAAACACCTGAATCCCCTATAGTTTTAACCTGAAGATATTTACTATTTACATCATAAATTCATAACCATCAATTTACAGATTAGAAAGTCTAATAAAAGTCACAATTGGAGCTCTTAACTTCTTGAGGTTTTACGAGTTCTTGACCATTTCCAATCTATAATTGCGGAGCGAAGGGAATGATTTGGGATGAGATTTTTGTCAGGAAGCTTTAAGTTTGTCATTGGAGATTTTTCATGCATTCTTAACCACAATTCAATCGATTTCCGGTCATATGTATATCCATCTGATGCGACACATGGGTCCTCCATCACATCCTTCGAAATTTTTTAAATGACAAAAGAAATCTATTTTAGGATGTACAAGCTAAAGGAGTGTCATACTTGCATGTTACCAAAAGTCGGTTAATAGCATTGTTATTAAGAAAAGAGAGAGAAAGAGAGAGGATCAAAGGCCATTTACCCTCAGAATTGGTCTTTTTCGCATCTGGTACATTATTTTTACCAGATCTAACAGATAATTAGAAAAATACTAATTTCCCTTTTGTTTTGAAGTTGCTTCTTGGACAAAACAAACTTAAGCCAGAGATAATGTCCAAGTGAAAATCACTAAAAAGGCCTGAAATCATGCTCGCATTTTTATATGAACAGAAAAGAGCTAACCTGAAGTATAGGACACATAAAGTGGCTCGGTGGAGCAGTCGTCTCTTTAGCTCTCCTTGCATACTCCTTCAACCTCTCCAGCACTGGTACAACCGTATCACTCAAGTCTGGGCGATCTTTTTGTCTCAACTCAGCACAACTCAAACCAATTAAGGCAAACTCATTTGCTTTTTCAATAGGCCAGTTTCCAGCTTTCGAGTCCAACAAATCAATTAAATACCCACCTTGAATTGCACCCTCAACCAGGGATGTGAGACCCACTGGTGATTTGCCTGTCAATAGCTGTAATATGACCACCCCCAGTGCATACACATCAGATTTCGCAGAGACAGTGCCAGTATGCTGGTACTCTGGGTCTATGTAACAAAATGTACCGACAGGTGCTGTATCCCTTGACCCATTAGACATGGTTTGGTTTATATTGGGAAGTAAGATTGATAAGCCGACATCTCCAATTTTGCTAAGAAGGTTGTGGTCCAGTAGAATGTTAGCGGGTTTAAGGTCGCGATGGATTATTGGGCAGGGTTTAGTGGAGTGTAGGAAGGCCAGTGTGGTTGCCACTTCAGAAGCAATCCGAAATCGGTCATGCCACCGGAGAGGTGCAGTGTTGCGCTTGCAGTACAGACGATCGTCTAGGCTACCATTTTGCATATACTCGTAGATTAAGCAACCATGCTCAGGACATGCACCAAGAAGGAGAAGTAAATGCGGATGTCGAATTTTACTTAGAATTTTGATCTGAAAAGTTTCAAAAATTTATTTCAAATAGTGGTACACAGGGGACTTCAACCAAGAATTACCATATTGCAAGTACTGGGACATGCCTGTAGTATCTTGGCTAAGAATTATTTTTATTTGCCTTTTGATGCCAAGGGTACCCAAGGCTAGACAATTACCCAAGGTCCGCAGAATCCCCAGATAAATTCTGAAAAAATTATTCAAGTTCTAGATCCATCCAAAATTTAAAAAAGAAATAATTAAAATTTAAAGAACTGTCTTTGTATTATAATTGTTGGGCCTGGTACACTATATGTAAAAGTACCTGGTAATCGGCAGTAATTTTTTCGTAAACTAAGAACATTTATGGAATTATCAACCATTTCCCACCAAAATAACAAATTGAAGTGAAAAAAAATGAAAAGCAAAATAAAACATACCTCCTGCTTGAGTTGCTTGATACCATAACCCTCAAGCGAGTGAAGGACCTTAACCGCAGCAACTGTATGCCTAAACTTCCCTTTATACACTGTTCCATTGGAGCCTCTACCAATCATGAGATCATCTGAGAATGATGATGTGGCATCCTCTATCTCCTGCCAGGTGTACCTATAAAAATCCTCTCGTTCTCTAGAATCACATTCTAAAGACATCCTCTCGAGGTTTTTCTGTTCTTTATGCACACTATTTTCAGCTTCTTGCCTCTGCACAGCTTCCCTCTCTGCACAAAATTTTACAGACAATGCCTCTAGCTCTACCTTTTCTCTGCCTTCCTTATCTTTCATGGCTGAATTTCTTGCAATGTTTTCTTGTACCTTTATCTCTTTCAGCTTGATATCTTCTTCAATTCTTTTGATTTCTAGCTCTTGTATCTGACATCAGAATAAGTTTTGCCATGATTTGTCAAGTCTGTGCTGTATTAATTTTAACTACAATCAAACATAAAAGAAAAATAATATCTTAAATCGAACAGGAATAGGTCGATTATTGATAGGGGCGGAGCCTGAAAGAAGTTTAGAGTAAGGCAAAACAAATCTTGATTCTTAGGGTGGAGCATAAATTTAAATTTATTTTGAATTATAAGCATAATATCACATTTTTTCTCCAAAGCATTATAGAAAAAACAAAGAAAGTTCAGTCTCATTTTTTGAGCCAGAGTGGGCAAGTACCCACACCTTTGCCATAAGCTAGCTCCACCCCTAATTTTTTACTGGTATGTCAAAAGAAAATCAGAACATACTTGCTGAGATGCATGAGCTGATTCATTTTGAGCAGCCTCATAAATTTCTTGGAAATGATGCAGCTTGACTCTCAGCCTCTCCAGCTCCAAGCTTAGATCCTGCAAGTTAGGATAAAAATTTTTAAAGGGAACGGGCATATTATAACTGATGTCAAGGCAGAACTTCTAACCTGTGCTGCCAATTATATTTGTTGAAATAAAAAAACTTAAATTATAAATCTGTTCTTTATTATTTAGATAGACCGTCTATCAAATTTGGTGCAAATCGACGATCATATAGTCGCTCCTGATAAAATTAAACCGTTAATTTTAAAAATCACAACAAACAACCAACAGTATTTCTAAATTGCACCAAATTTGATAATGACCAATCTAAGTCATTGAGAACATATCTAATATTAAACATTTTGATAAGCTTTGTGTTGGCTGCCAAATAAGTTTATCATCAATTAACCTATCATGTTTTTAATAGTGTAGTCTCGAAGAAAGGGAACAGGAAAGATATCAACCACAGTGATACTACAAATTTACCATTCCACGAGCTGAGCAAGTATTATGGATGGAAAGAAAAGATGCTTTAGGGGTATCGCTGCAAACTGTGAGCTTTAAATAGTTAATCTGATTTTCATTATATTAAGTACTCTTTCATTACCTGGCTACTAGAATGTGACAATTCTGTTCTGCAATCTGAAACTGAACTCGACACATCATCAGAATACCACGAATGGTGTTTATCTGAGTTCAAACTTGTATTTGCATGTGTATGGTCTCTATACAATAACTTCGGCAATTCATCTGCATCAGCCCAATCTGCAAGTAAGATGAGGCTAATCACGATATTTATCTTTTCTAAGAAAAGAACATTTTTCCTGTTTGATACAACTAAAAGCACCCTCAACGATATCAAGTTAGAATCTAGGGCCTCAGATATTGTTTTTAATACAGAGATGACCCTTAGGCCTTAAGTCTGTACCAAATTGTGGAAAACAGGAGTTTAATCCATTGCATGCAAACCTCACTAAATTTTAGACAAAGGAAGCCCTAATATTTGAATAAAGTTCTTAAAATATTATGATTTTCAGTTATTCTCATTTATCATAGGTCAGAATCTCCTATTGTCCAGGTCCTACCACATTTTATTTTGGATATTTAACAAGAAATATTGTCAGATCTGTTAAATTAGAACAAAAGAACACATAATAAGGGGAAGAGATTTCAAAAGGCACACCTGAGTGTATACTAGAAGAGCAGCTTGTTGAGCTCGAAGAAATGACACTGACAAGGTGCTCCTGTGCGGGTGAATTGTCAGTCTTACCATCTACTTCAGTTATTGCAGGCTTCACCAAAAAAAGTTTCCCTTTGGAGATGACATACACTGTGCAGAAGTTAGGCAAGCTTGCTGATATCCTAGAGCTCAGTTGAGTTGCACTTATTTTCCTGTACAAAATATCTTATGATCACTTAGCTTATAGTTAATGCCACTAGCTTTACAGCTGGTAGGAGTATGCTACTACTATACATTAACAATTGCAAATTCTGCTGGTAAAACACAAAATTTTCAGATGGTAACTTAGAAAGGCAAACAGTATGTGCAGCTTCTGATACCACCAAAGTGTACTGATCGGTCAAGTACCGAGTTAGGTTTATTAGCTTACTTTGGCATTTTTTCCTTTTGTAAATTGGAGAAGGCCCAAAACTCCCACAAACATACTCCTAACCATGCTAAAAAAAAAAAAATCTCACAGCCATGATCATGACAGATAGACTATTTATGTTTCAATTAAGCTCCCAAATGGCCTCAATTAAGCAACTGAACCAAATAAAATAAATAAAAGAAAAGATAAGAAAAGGAACAAATTGGACAAAGTAAAACAAAATAATTTCAGATCAATTGACTGAGTGGTGTCCACTGGTACTAACTGATCGGTAGCACTTGGGACTGGCTGACATGGCCTCAGCATGATATTTAGAATAGTGACTAAAATGAAAAAAACCCTGTATGTTTTGTTAAAGAGATCTGTTGGATTTATGACTTCACCTAGTAAAGATATTTCTGGAGGAAGCACCTAGAACAAGCCTGGATATTTTTGACTTGGTAATCTCTCCCATTATTGCACCAGGAACATCATCTGATTCCAGGAGTACAATTTCTGCTTCCACCTACATGACAGTTTTCTTTAACTTTAATTGCTTTACAGAAAGGCAACTAGCAATCACTACACATAAGTTGCTTTTGTCAAGTAACTGGAAACTAGAAATTGGTCAGGCCAGATAGCTGATTAGTCAAGTTGTTGTTTAACCTTCGATTTAATAAAATGCGACCTGATAACAATGATAATACAGCGCCGTCAGCATGATACCACCTACTAGGACAACACCTATAAACTTGAGATAACTTTCTTTGTTTCTTTGGTAGTTCTTTGTAGGATAAGAAGGTTGAATGCTGACCTTGTGCCGGGAACACATCTTCTTATAAGGAAGAAGTATCGATTGGGCTTGCCATTCCATATCTTTCCTATAAGCCAATGCTATATCTTCTCTCACTTGTGAAATTGGAATATAATTTCCCACTGAAATAAAAAAAAAATCAGTAATAGTTGCAATTATTTTTTTATCTAGGAATAATTTGAGACAAGAAGTGGTCACTCTTGTGAGCTGAATCACATAAAATGATTTGATGGGTTCATTGATGCCTTAATTAATGTTCAGACAATACAACTACCAATTAGTTGGCAGGTTACACTAGACTTTCCTGTCTAATTTAAGCTGGAAAATGGCCCAACTGCACAGTCAATCATGGATATATAATTTTGGACTCACTATATTTTTAGATTTAAACACGAAAGAAAAACAATTAAAAAATTTAATAATCAGAATGCTCCTAGCATAGAGAACCCAGAGTCCCCCTGTATCTCTCTCAATAAAGAATTAAACATAAAGGTAGTTGTTAGTTGTTATCATATTGTTTACCGTTGACAATCTGGCATACCTTTTTGGCTAACACTTTGTTTCAAAAGAAATCAAAACTACCCCTAATTTCATTTATTTTTGTTTCGATAATCCATAATTTCAATTTAGTGAAGAGAGAAAATAAAGAAGACATTCTCATTTCACAAATGTCAAATAACATAACGCAAAGGAAAAAAAGAAAAGAAAAATAGACAAGTTACTCACTTGGAGTCGGAACCATTTTAAGCTTAGGTAGAATATGCAAAATCTTGAATGAAGTTATCCCCTCAGGAACAAATTTATCAAGAGCCCATTTTACCACGTGTTTACTGGTACGACCGTCTTTTATGGCAATCCCCACCGTTAGACTGGTGGCAGCTGCCACATCTCCCCTCGGCTCGCTAATTTCTTGAATCTCCATTTTTTTTTTTTTTTTCTATGTAGAATCCGACGAGGATTTGATCAATTTTTTGCATTCTGGTAAAAGCAAAAGAAATGGATAAGTGAATATATACTCATCTCATAGAAAGCCCAAAATAGCTATTTGCTAAAAAAAAGGTACCACTCCAAAAAAAGCAAGAAGAAGAAAATGAAGCTTAAACCACAGTAAGAGAATTGGAGATGAGAAGCTTAAGTCTCGAATTAAAACCTGAAAAACAATAAAACAAAAATAATTAAATTTCAAGAAAATAAGATAAGGAAACAAACATACCAATTAAACTGATGCAAAAGAGACTTGAGAAGTACTTCAAACGAACCAAAATAACACATGAGCAAGATCAGAAAAGTATTTCGAACGAGGAGGTTTGAATTTTTGGTCTTAATGGATAGCGTGAGTAGGCGCGAGAGGGAGGGAAGGAGAGAATCAGAGAAAGCATCTAGTTGTTGACTAATCTATAGTCTTTGACTGTACTATATATTAATTTGAAGTCTGAATAAAAAAATTAATTCCTTTTTGAAGAAGGTATGTTGTCTGTCTGCTTCTGGGGTTTTGAATCCTTCCGAGGACTTGGATTAGGATTTAATGACAAAGCGAACCTTTTTTTCTCAGTATGATGGTGAGGAATATTTTATTTTGTAAAGTAAATCTATTGTAGAATGAGTAAATATAAGCAAAATTTATAGTACATGAAATATTTTTTAAAGGCTTGCAGCCTCCTAAGTCACAATAATAAATGAAAAATGAAAAAGAAAAAAAAGCTCTCCTATCTAAACAAATTGGGTCATAAAAGAATAATTTTTTAGGAGAAACTTCATAGCTTTTTTTAATTATCCTAATGATAAAGATATTAAAGATGAACTCTTTTAGAATATAAAGTTAAATTGGGAATAATTGCTTATTTTTTTGTTTCTCTAACATACTTAATTTAGAATACAAGAAAATTTGATACTTAATTAAATAGATGGAGGAAGATTCAAATAGCTCAATTTTTGTACATTCACTATGCTTTCATATTTTAAAAGAATAGTTTAAAATTTAAGAGTCATATATAAAAAATAAGAACTATCAAATGTGATATATATTACTTTCTTATTGCATGCATACACATTATAAATATTTTATATTTTTTTAGATAGGAATCAAAAGGCTGCAGGATTTAGCTAGTGCTGATAATTTTTAGACCGTTTTTATGCTTAACATTGCCATTGAAATAAAATTGTAAATGCATGAACAATTTTATATTTGGATACTTAAGTTTTAGATTTTTTTTTCTTAATACATATAAAATATAAAGGCACCATGAAGATACATAAAAATGTATACGATTCAGATTTTATATTTTTTTTAAGCAAACTTAGAAGAAAATAGAATTTGATAGTGAAACAAAATAAATTGCATTGAAAGAACATATTGTTGTAGTTAGCAACTATAACATAGCTTAGAGAAATTTAACAAACTAGAAATTATTATATTTATTGGATTGAATTACAAATATTTAATGACAAAAATTAACTAATATCTCTCAAGGAACTACGTTATAACAATTTAAACATTATTGTGAGTTTGAAGAAATAAGTAAGACAAATATAAATAAACAACATGAGATTCTTATTTAAGAACTTTCTTGTATACAAATTTTTTCAAGTTGACATTTGATATTTAAGGAAGGTGAGTAGGTTTACCTAGAGGAGTCGAAAATCAATTTTGTTTCTCATGTGAATGAATGAATTTATAAATTATTATATTGATACTAATTGCTTTTCATTTAATGGTAGTCATAATTATTTGTCAAGAGAGGATGAATGGTACTTTTTAATAAATGATAGACCGGGTGCATCTATATCAGTTCAAGACATGTACAGTGCCTTTTCCACCGAAATTTTTATTAATTGAAAAAAATAAAAAAATATCGAGAATGAAGAAGAATTTTGCTGAAATTCAATAAATAACAAAAATGTGATCGTATGTAACGTCCAGGGAGATCATCACGGTCAGCTTAGCTAAAAGATTGTACCTTAACTAAACAGTGAAAAAATGAAAAAATATACTTTCTGGACGTTTTTGTCCATTACGGCCAAAGAGAGAAAAAAAATATAATAAAACTCTGAACTTCATAGTCCATTGCAGCGGCCAGAAAGCAGAAATTTTTTTTTTTTTTATGTTCTTTGTCCATCACGGCTATCGATAGGTGAAGCTTAACAGTGGTGTACAATTTCTCGGAAACTAAGTACAGTTGTAGCAATCAAAAATCTTTGAAAGGACTCCTTTACGACGTACCGAATTTTTTTTTTATTAGCTGTCAACTACCTAAAATACAAAATCTAGAAATCTGATTTTGCAATGAGAATTGAAGTAAAAACTGAAAGAGTGAGCCTATGGTGCTATGCATAGTAAGGATGGCTAGTGTACTACGGCTCAATATGGTACTTTTTAAAATCCTAACGGTCAATCCAACTGTTCAATGTGATAACCATATGAATATGTACTTGCAAACTAAATTTTATATTTTTTCGAATTTCTTTACTATTTTTTTTGGATAGGTCGAATTTTGATGGTCTAGAATTTTCAGAAAACACTGATTTTTCTACCTATCTAAAAAAATAGTAAAAAAATTCGAAAAAATATAAAATTTAGTTTGCAAGTACATATTCATATGATTATCACATTGAACGGTTGGATCGACCGTTAGGATTTTAAAAAGTACCATATTGAGCCGTAGTACACTAGCCATCCGTGCTATGCATAGCACCATAGGCTCACTCAAACTGAAATACCTCTGTTTCAATTAAAGAGGTGGGAAAAGGAGAAACAATTCGCTATAGATTGTTACACGCACATTTCTCGGGCACTTGAGCATATAAATAGACAATTATTTTTCGGAAAAATGACAAGAGGCACAACTTCTCTAGCTGTGATGGACTATGAAGTTCAGAGTTTTATTATTTTTTTCTGCCTATCTGGCCGTGATGGACAAAGACGTCTAAGAATTATATTTTTTTGTTTTTTCACTGTTTAATTAAGAGATAACTTTTTGATGACCGTGATAGTCTATAACGTCCCCTGAACGTTATGGAATATAACGTTTTTTTTATATGTCGAAATTTTACAAAATCGTTCTTCTTGGCGATATTTTTTTTAATTATATTCTTATTAATAAAAATTTCGGCCTTTTCCACCCATCTTCGTTTCTTTGACCGACAGCTGACAAGACTATTTTAAAAAAGACAGCTGACAAGACCCACACTGTTAAGATACAACTGTGAGCCTCCTCTCCAGTCTCCAGTGTTTTAAATTGGTTAATTCGTTAACGTACAACTTGAGATCATGATCCGACCACCAATTATTCAAGTATTAACTTCCTCAAAGAAAAAGATCGTCACTGGAGTGTGTGGACTGTAGAGTCGAGTTGATTCAACTGTGCCTACGCCCTACGGGCTTCAATCAATAAAAAAGAACAAGGGGTCAAGGGGATCCGAATCTTCTTCCCGGTCAGCAGTCAGCTCAGCAGGTTCCATCAACCATTTAAGCGACCAATCTGGTTGTCTGGGCCCATGACGGGCTGTCTTGAATACATAACACCCAAGTAACAGCATATATTTCTCGTTAGATCCGAACCGTTCAATTAGAATTCGCACGAATATTAAAGAAGCCCGTGTATTCCTCCTCGGATCGGATTGGCCCTGATTCTGATCGGACGGTTCGGATCTAAAACCTTCTTTTTCTTTTTTTTCTCGTTCACTTCAGTTTTTTTTTTTTTGAGGAGAAATTCAGTCTTTCCATTAATGCTTCTGCGGAAGGTCTCTTGCTTTCTTTAACTTCTTTCTCTCTCGCCAAACTTTAACCCTAATTATTCGTTCCCACACCATCTCCACAACGACCCGCTTCTCGCGTCTCTCCAGACCGTCCCAAACCCCTCCACTCTCTCTTTCCTTCGATTTCCGTTATTCATACTCCTAATCCGACCCGGCCGATTCAGGTCGGCTTGATAGGAAATGGTCGAGCGTGTGGATTGTACTCGGTTCTTGGTCTCAGTGAAGTAGAGGTGGATGAACTGGTGAGAAGTATCTGACACAGTGATTACTCCCGCCAGATCAATTTTTGTCGGTATAGTAATAAATCTGTGTCATTATCTATACCTGCTTAGCAAACATCATTTTAACTACCAGTACTTAGTTTGGTTTCAATTTGCCGAAAATATCTTACTCTGTTGACATATTATCCCTGGGTTTACCTGTTAAATGATCACACCTGCACATGACAAAAATGCATGAATCGGTGATAGTCCTTGCAAGTTGCAAATGTAGAACTTGTCGATCTGTAAAAGAGGCCCACTGTACCTTTCAGGCCTTCACATTGTCCGATTTTTTATTAATAGAAAAACAAAACAAAATATCGATAATGGGGTTACGGTAAAGCTCAATTCTTTATTGTTTTTAAGAATTAGAATTTGAAACTGAAAAAATATGAACTTAGAATTTTCATTACAAATATACATAGTAAATGAAAGTTGGACTTGCTAAAAAGAATTAGATTATAAATATTATTAACTTCTCAAATAAAAAAAATTATTGCAAGTGTTGCTAAAGATAATTACAGATTTTATTATCTGATTGTGATTGTGCGATCAAAATATTTAAATTAAAATAATAGTGAGATTGTTATGCACCATTAATATGTTAGTCATAGATATGAAATTTTATTATTTTATAATTAATTAAGTATTTAATTCCAAACTAAATCTTGATCCGATCTATAAATAGCCCTAGACACCAGAAAACAGTAACGCTTAAAGTAAAGATTTATTGTTTTGATAAATTGAAAACATAATTTAGGAGAGAGTTTTCAAAACCAAGTTTTTTAAAGAAACATGTACCAAACAATGAATGTAATCATTGTTTTAACTTGCAGATATTGCTCTTCACATAATATACTGTTACATTTAGAAGTTAGAAATTATACATTGATTGTGATCTTCTTACAGTCTGATCGGAACAAAAATATAACAAAATTCAATTCATTTCAATAGAATAGAGTTCAAAAGAAGTAATTTGAAATTGAATTTTGATAATTGGAACAGTTAAATAAAAGAATAATTCATTTGAAGATTTGAAAAGAAATAAATAAAAAAGGTCATAATTTTCATTAAAATTAGAGTAGGTGTCATTGAAAATTTTCAACACAGCTTCCCAACCGCATCAACTTCCTCCTCTCTCTCACGTGCGCTCTCCCTCTTCCCTACTCCCCAGTTCCAACACCCAGTTCAGATCTCCCTCTCCATTGCTCTCGGTCGCAGCGCTCATTCCAGACCTTTCATCCTCTTCACTGCTCTCTTGTTCGTCCATATCTTTCTCCCTCACTACTGCTCCCCCATCACAATACCACTCCGAGGCTTTTCTTCATCGGTGAAGACAAGGAGAAAAGGGACTTTTTACGCTGGCAAAATCGATTTCTCGCCAAATACTACATTTTTCTCGTGATTTCATCGCATAATTTGGGGCTCTTGAAATCATGTCAAATCGTTGCTATTCTTATTTCTTTTCGCGTCCCGATCATGTTATTGAGAAAGAATTCTGAATCAGTTTCTCATTTGAGCAAAAAAAAGTCATTCCAATCAGACCCTTAGTTTCAAAACTTTTTCAATTCTAAATTCATTTTTATTGCTTTCTATTTTTATATTAGTAAATAATAAAGCCTCTTTAAAAATAGATGGCAGATACAAAATTAATTACAAAAATAATAAAATATTTTTGAATGAATATTAAAAATAAAGGAATTGAGCTTTTTTTGGTAGATAATAAAACAAAAATAGAAAACTGCATATTGTGCATTAGAACCGAAGCAAAAAAAAAAAAAAACACAGTAGCTGGATGTTATAGACCATATGTCCAACTACATGATGTTTTTTTGGTTAATTAGCGATCATTAGCGATCAGATTAATTAGACATTATGATTTATAACGTCCAGCTACAGTACCCTAGACGTTATAAATCATAACGTTTTTCTTATTTCATGACATCTCAAGAAACTGTATCCCATTGTCGATATTTTTTTTTTGTTTTTTCTATGAATAAAAAAATCGGTTCACATTATGGCACCAATTTATATATCCAACTTGTACCTAAAATTGTACCTAGTTTGACGTTTGAGGAGGCAATAATTGAGATACCAAGACTTGGAACTCCTGCTCTTATGAAACTCGGCAAGTTTCATTACCAGCTTTCTGAATTGGATCATGGTCTACACAAAAAATATTCTTTTATAGCTTTTTATCTATGCATAATTTCTGCTCATTTGTGATGGTATATTCAGCAAGGAATGGTGTTTAAGAAAATGTGGTGGAGAGAGTATGAGAGGCCTTATAAACAGAAGATGTGGCCTGATTAGATTGCGCTCATGTTAGCACCAATGGTTTTAAAAAAAATATGACTCGAAACTAAGGATGTGTTTCAACGTTATTCATTTAAAATAACACTACCATTACTGATCTTGATATTTTGCTTTATTTATAACTTTTGATGAAATTTGGTTCGATGTGTTCCTTAACCGTTCAAAGACGAGCATATAGTACTCTGGAGGAATTCGTATCCTCTGCATTAACAGAGCGTGCATTAATAGATCTGGTCCGTCCGATTGACATTCGCACTAATATTAAAGGACCCCGTGCATTATAGACGTGAGCCGGATTGGCTCCGATCTTGATCAGACGGCTGAGATGCATGCATTAATAGATCTGGTCCGTTCGATTGACATTCGCACTAATATTAAAGGGCCCCGTGCATTATAGATTGAGCCGGATTGGCTCCGATCTTAATCAGACGGCTGAGATGCATTAAACTTAAAAGATGTTCTTTTGAGTTAATGCAGAAGATGCGGACTCACTCTGGAGAGGGAAAGTTAAGCTAGACACTCAGCTCTGCAGCAATAAAATTCATTATCTAATAAGTTGGTTGATCTATTAATAATAAATGTTGCTCCCTTGCCGCAATTTTGGGAGTAATTCTCTATCAACACGGAGATGCCTCCAAATAAAAGCGGTACTATAAACCCACTAAATCCTCTTGAAAGACCCTCTTAGGAAAAAGGAAAACAGCAATGAAAACTAAAGGATGGGATTGCCTATCGCCAAATCTTTCTTCAACTATTCACTAGGTGATGGATAGCTTCGATGGACTAATTTTGGAAAAATGTCTTGTTTCCAATCGGTTGTCTATACACATACTCACATTTTGCGTAACATTGTTCCCATGCTGGCCTATTTGTAGTTTGGACCATTTTACACAATATTTCTAGATATAATTTATGAAATTGAGATTGACGTGGAGCTCTTTTTTTTTTCATTAGCTGGAATATCGTCGTATACCACCAGAAACAAAAAGAAAAGTTGGAAGTATTAAAAACAGGCAATATATAAGTTGGTGGGATTGATTTGTCTTGAGGAACTTAACTAATTTCAGATAGAAGTGTATATTATGGAAAAAATATTTTCAGAGGTAATTAGTAATCACTCTGATATTTCCCTTATTCATAAATGTTTGCTTGGTCGATAACCATTCTGCCATTTACAAAACAGAGATTAGTCAACTATCTTATCGCTATCAATCCATGCACATCAAGACCAATGATTTGTAAAATGTTTTGACTAGTAAACTGCACAAGTTATTACTAAAGTGAAATTCCTTTTCAATAACTTCGATAATATAACTCTAATATTGACAGTGTACCATTTGTAAGTTCGTCTTACTCAATTATGATTTTAGAGCGCCTTAAGCAAAAAGTTCTCAACTGATATCAGATGATGTGACATATTTCTTTTACGGTGCAGGAAAGTGTAACATTTACGAGTTTAATTGTTCTATGGAAAACATTTTTCCTTTTTTCTAATTTCCAGTATAATTCTTAAACTCGTGAAGTCCTTTAATGAACTTAACTCTAAAATCTTTCGGATTGACTTCAAACGACGAATTCGAATGGTTGAAACCGATCTACTTCACGAATGACGAGTTTACATATCAAATTTATAATTTTCCAAATTAATTTAGTATAAAATCAATTGATCAAAAAACAATTGAAAATGAACGCATTATAATTTTTATGGATGTGGTGCTCTTACTCCTGCTTTCCTTCCCTTTGCTGCTCTCGGTGCTGCAGCAAACATATGAACATCACAACAATTTCAGTTAAAGTTTGATCTAAACAATTTTTGTTTGTAGTGTAGGAACCTGTTATTTATGATAAACTATAGAAAATGAGAAACTACCAGTTCCTCTCTTGCTGTATGAATACCAAATCTGACAGGTTCAGTCCTGTCTTAGTACAGATTTATTTAATCCTTTTTAGAATTTCCAGGGGATTGGGATTGGAGTTATTACAGTGAGCTTATCTATTGGTGGATTCATACCTTTCTCTTACTTTTCTTGAAAAAAGAGAAGGAGACAGTGAGATTGTAACTATCATTTCTTTCTTCTTTTCTTCTTTTATAGAAATAATAACCTTGTACACATAGGCATTGGTATTGAAGTTTGTGTTGGAGGTACAAATTATTCACCTTGTTCGTGGTCTCTTGGGGATTTGTTCCGTGAAGAGCTGTTCTACGGTCCTCTTGTCAGTTGTTGCAGGCTTCATTGTTGTTCGGAGCTGCATAGATGATCTTGTTAGTGTGATCTTTTTTTGTAGTGAAAGAGATTATATGTTTTTTATAGTGAAATAAATGAGGGTGTATACAATTAGTCTAATATTATAGGATTAATCAAGGAATTTGTTGTTATCAGCAGATGAGGTGTGTAAATGTTGGTGCTGGTTTTTGGACTACAATTTTTGTTTCTTAATTGGATATTTTTGAATTTAGAATTTTAGATTGAATGGTACTTTGATTAGTCAAAAAGAAGTTTGTTTGGTATCGTAAATGCTAAGTATAATTGGCAGTTAATTGATTGGACATTAAGTTGTTAATTGAGTTTTAGGGACTATGGGTGAGTGTTGGCTGATTAATCTGTATGAGTTGGGAAAGCATTTTGTTTTAATCTGTATGAGTTGCAGTGAAAAAATTGTTGAGTAACTATTGAACATTGTATTTTTGTTATGTACCTGTTCTTGTGGTGTTCTTCCAGAGATGCTGCTGGCAGTTATGTTGCTGTGGATGTCTGGGTTGTGGCTGGGATTGGTGTTATCTTAATTGCTTGGTAGTTTATGGAGTTTGATCTAAATTTTTTCTTGCCCCAGTTCACAGTGAAGAGCATCTTTGTTTATCAGTTCAGAGAATTTCGGCGGCAAATACTGTTTTTTCTTGCCCCAGTTCACGGTGAAGAGCATCTTTGTTTATCAGTTCAGAGAATTTCGGCGGCAAATACTGTTTTTTCTTTTTGTCATCTGTTGTGCTAGAAGTTCTTGCACTGAACTGCCTAGTAGTTGTTCTGCTCGTCTCCCAATCAAGACAAAGTCTGCTTCTCCTGTGTTATCTTTAACTCGCAAATTGAAGTTTAACTGGAGATGAGGATATTGAAAAGGTTTAGATAAGCATTAGGATGTAGTTTATTTTGATTGATTTGTTAATGTAGTTGACTTACCATGGTTTGGGTTGTTCTATTTTGGTAGTGCATTGTGGACAGTAATAGTAGGGCTTTGTGGGTTTCATGCGATTCTTGTGTGTGGGGCACGCGTCATAATACCATCCATATTCCTCCAGCACGTCGGTAATTTCTACTGCAACATTGAATAATTTGTCCTATGTTTTGTGTAAATTGTTTAGTATTATTAGCAGAAAATTTACAGAACAAAATAATGTTACAAGTTTAAATTTTATAAAGGTGCTTTAACTAAATGTTAGCAGGTATTTTAATATTGTGTATAGGGAATGTGTATAGCGATCGCTGTCTATCTTTTCCTTAGTTTTTGAACATGTGCAATATTTAAATGTACCTAATAACTTGTATATAGTTGTTGTAAAGATGTAAAATTTACAACAGAATAGTATTTAGAAAGTTTACTTATCTTTATAACTTAACTTTAGGGAGTTTGTTTAATTCTAATAATAGTTACATACTATTCTGTTATTTGTTCTTTAACCTAATTAGAGGAGAAGGGTTAATATAAATTTTATATAGATTATTTACCTGATCATTTGGTGTGCACAGTTTTTGTAGTTTTCTGATAGAAACAGACACTAGAGCTGTTTCCTTCTGTTGTTCTTGCAATGTTGCGGTTGCGTTTACTATGAGCTGGATCCTTTTTTGTGTTATTCTGGTTGTAAAGATTGTTAAAATTTTGTTAGTCATTTTTGTAGTTATACGATGTTGTAAATTATATTATTTTATTAATTGTTCTTTATTACCTGTTTAGAAAGTCTCTTATTCGTGGCATCGATTCATCTTGGTATATGCGTGTCATCAAGTACATTTTCATATGGAGATCATGTTTAGCAGTTCCAATCTGACTGTTTGGACTTGAAACTAGATATAGTGCCATAGTACGGACCGGTGTGTGCTATGCATAGTACCGTAGCCTCACTCTATATTCCGTTGTACTACTACTGCAAGTGAATTTCAGATAAGTTCAATATTATTATTTTCAGTCAGGTATCATTACACTACCAACTGCCCATGAGAGAATGATTAGTACAAAAATCATGGATTAGAAATTTCAACTCTATTCTAAACAAATTACTATTAATCAACAATCCCATTTTTTTTTATCATGGTTACTTACTCTGTTAAAAGACTGATTACTATGCAAGCCCATCACAAAGAAATGCATAAACTTGTACCTTAGGGTGTGCTCCACAAACTCCAAATAGAAGGGAAGGAAAAGGGAGGGGATGGAAGGAGTAAGAGAGGGAGCTATCCTCCAAATCGAAGGGTAGAGATTGGAGGGAAACTTTAATTAGTTGTGTGTCTTAGTTCCCCTTCTCTCCCATTCCCTTCTCCCTCTAAAATTTTAGTTTGTGGAGCAAGTAAACACTCTTCGGGCAATCTGGTCACCCCGTCTCTCCCCTCCCCTCCTCTCCTCTCCCCTCTTCTGGAGCACACCCTTAGTGTACCAATTTATATAGAATTCTCTTTGATCCTATCTCAATCGACCTTGGTTTCTCAAAACTAAAGCATCTACTTCAAAAATTACCACGATAAAAAAATTTGCTTTTAAAAATATTCTAAATTCCACTTCTCAAAATAAATTTGCAGTCAACCCAGTCAAAAATCCGGCAACTCCTCGAAAGATTACTCTAATTAAATTCCCCAATTGTTTAATCAGCCTCAATCCCACTTTAATCAAGCCCCCACGCACATGCAATATCCGAATAAATTACTAACCATGTCAACTTTTAAACAATTCCATGCCATATTAAAGCACAAAACCAACAATGATTAAAATTTTTAAAGCGAAATTGAAGATTAAGGAACTCACCTCGGTGTCCAGAGAAGCGCCGATAAGCTTTTGAACATAGGCAATCACTTCCCTGCGCTTAGTATCAGACTCCTCGGTGGGTTGCACCAAGCGTACGATCTGGCACGGGCGCCTCTGGCCTGATCATACCAGGATGAGAGCAGCGGAGGAGCAAAAGGTCGGCGGAGAGGAGAAGGAGAGGAAGAAAAAGGAGAGCAGAACGATGAGAGAAGAGAATAGTAGGGCACGGAGAAAAAAGGAGCAGCGTTTAAAAAAATTTAGGCGGAGGCGGCGAGGAAAGGAAAACAGGTGTCGATGGAAAGAAAACAAGTGTCGATGAAAGGAAAGCAGCTGTCGATGGAAGGAAGTGAGAACGTTAAGAAGCCTTAGATGCAGATCGGACGGACGAAAAAGTTGAACTGGAACCAATTCTGATACTCTGCGTAAAATTTGCGTTACGAATTGACCAATTTGAATTTTAAAAATAATGATATAAATTTATACTACGAATCAAAGTACACTATGTATAGTATGAGGGGGTTCAAATACCTTTATTTTTTGTGTCTCCATCATGTCTTTGTTTTTAAAAACTTTAATAACTCAAAATTTAAAACTTAAAAGTTAAAATAAAACCGTTGGATATGATCTATGTCATTTTATCTATGTGTTCATAAAAAATTATTACATTTCGATTTTGTTTTTATGTGAATTAATAAGTTGAAAAATCAACGCCTAGAAATTATCCATATTAGTACGTTTTTACAGGTTCTTGATGACAACCAAAACAAAATTGAAATATTATAATTTTTTATTTTGACTTTGAAGTTTTAAATTTTGAGTTATTAAAGTTTTTAAAAACGGAGGCATGATGGAGGCATGAAAAATAGAGGCATTTGAACCCTCCTCGTATAGTATAGTAAAATAGTCTCACTGTGAACTTTTTTTGTATTGTATTTTTACGGTTTAATTTTATTTATAGAAAATATTTTATTTCACAAAAAACCAAAATCACATAACTAATTTTATTTATAAATAAAAATACAAAATAATATCAAATAGTATTTTTTTTTTTAAATCAAAATTGAAAAGTATTATTCAAATTGATGATAAATTTAAGTAAGAACAAATTTGTCGCGAGCATTATACTCAAAATAATAATGTTAACTGTTAAGTGAGACTAAGATTTTGGGGGTAATTGTTGAAATTTGGGGAGTGATTGTCAAATACAAGATTAAAGTACTACGTATAACAAGTAACAATTTTTGGGATTTCATGGCATCACTTCAAAGAGAACAGGCATCTTCTTGACAAGGCGTAAACTGAAGTAGAAGTCTCTCCCATTGAAACCGTTGTTCTTTTAATTGAGTACTGGTTTTATAGAAATGATATCAACATTTATTGACCATACCATGCATGCATTTACATCCAAAACATGTGTCATGTGTCATCCTTGCCATATTCTGCTTGTCCCATGTAGAGAAAGTAATACAAAAAAGGTAAAATACCAGTAGGTATATTGTCGAATTCACATTTTCTCAGGTTACCGGACCAAGTACAATTGAATCAGACGGTCCAAATTGTTATTTTTAATTTGGCACAAATCTTAAAGCACAAATAATGCTGCCCCGTGCACCATTTCGAGCAAGCACTGACTGAGAGTAAAAATGGGCCGTCCGTTTCAATTGTGGAGGATACGGATCCGTATTTTGTCGTGGGTGATGGGTCAATTAAATTTTCTTTCCACATACTCGTGAACTCTATTCAATTCCACATATAGTCCATAACTATTTTGTCAGAAAGCGTCTGAATTTCCTGTATTTATTTGCCTGAAGTAAAATGTGCTGTTTGGATAACTGTTGCAACTTCTTCTTCTTCTTCTTTTTGAGGTGATCCTGTACGTTACGAAAAGCGTATGTGGCGGGAGATTTTATGGACTTATACATCAAATTGAATACCAAAACACTAATCTATTTGGACTGTGTTTGGTCAAACGGGAACATCAAATCCATCTTAAATTGGACACAGTATGGGTTGAATTCAAAATTGCGGCCTTTAAATCCATACATATTTACTAAAAAGATCTATACATTTTTATAGCACACATATACAGAGTTGTATTACAGTGTTTTGCAAAATAATTATCCACAGGTACTCTAGCTCTATATCTTAATTAATTTTTAAAGTGCAAATGGCTGATTCAAACCATTTAATAATCTACAAATTGAAATCTTATCAGAAACCAAATAGGTCAAAAACACACATATGTAGAGTTGTATAATACTTTAAACTTAATCTACAACTTGTATTCAGTTTTAGTAATGGCCAATAGGTAAAAAAACTTTGAAATTAACAGCATCATGCAGTCTTTCAGTGGTTTCTTAATTGAGTTTCTATGTGAAAATTAACCATTGGGTACTAATCCGCCACATATATAATTGATTATATAAAATATTAAAAAACTTAGAAGGTATGACTTTTTGGGGCAGCTTGTTAGGCGAAAACATTGACCACGCTGTTTGACTTGGCAATGATTGAAGAGCCTCAGTCCATAGCTTCGATTTTTGGGTCTACTCTATCCGCAATGTCCTTATCCCAACATAAAGAGACGTTCTTTGTGTGAATTGTCTACTTTGAGCATTCCGAGTCGTCTGATTTTGATCAGATGGTGCGCCGTTATCAGATACATTCTGAATATTTGAACTACTCGAGTCTCACGTGTCAACTGTATTGCTGAGAAAGATGGACAAAGGGACTAGTGCTTAATAATACAATCAAAATGAGAATGGATTTAAGGGGATTCTGAAGTATATGTTCAAATCATTATCAATTTTCAGTTAATTACAATACTACACTTTTGAAATTGATCTCGCATTCGTCTACTACTTCAATAAATATAAATAAGTAATCGTGTTTATTTGCCCATTTGTCAGATAATTATTAATAGGAAACAAATTTAGTGTGTTTATATAAACTTTTAAAATAGCCAATTTTATATCATAATATCTAATAGAGGAGGGTTCCAATGCCTCCATTTTTTCATGCCTCCACCATGCCTCCATTTTTAAAACTTTAATAACTCAAATTTAAAACTTAAAAGTCAAAATAAAACCGTTGGATATGACTACATCATTTTATCTATGTGCTCATAAAAACTTATCACATTTTGATTTTGTTTTTATGTGAATCAATAAGTTGAAAAATCAACGTTTAGAAATTATCCACATTAGTACGTTTTTTACAAGCTCTTGATGACAACCAAAACAAAATTGAAATGTCATAATTTTTTACACGTGCATAGATAAAATGATATAGATCATATCCAACGGTTTTATTTTGACTTTTAAGTTTTAAATTTTGAGTTATTAAGTTTTAAAAAATGAAGGCATGGTGGAGGCATGAAAAATTGAGGCATTTGAACCCTCCTCTATCTAATATCGGCGTAGAAACTTAACATTGTTTCTACTATATCTTTTTTTATTTAGTTATTTTAAAAATTTAATTTACACATATACCTTTTCATTTAAGGACAGATATCATCCCAGGTACTTGACTCAAGCAAATTGCAACGGTCGGCTCAGATTAATTCTATCTGGGCCAAACTCAATCCGGTGCCTATTGAGACTGTAGGGAGTCTGTTTTGAGATTCGTGTCATGTTAAATGGGCCGTCCGATCGTAATTTGCTTGAGTCAGGTAACCTGAGGTGACGTGAATTCTTTCATTTAACCCACCTCTCTCCCACAACTTTCCCTCTGCGTAGAGTTTGCCTGGTACTATTTTTCTCTGCCAAATCTTTCCAAATTCCCATCTTCAGTATTAGTACGCTGGAGTTCTATCATTCTTTGATACCTTACAACATGAATAACACGTTCAGAAAACATTTCGCTCCCTCTCATACAAAGTTGTTCTCTTATTTTAGGAGTAGAACTAGGGTATTTTTCAGCTCCCAAGTCTTTTTTGAGCTTAACTTCAAAACCTATATATTGGATTGGCTTCAAAGAATTTAAACTGTTAAACCAATTTACTTCACAAGTAATGTGTTTACATGTGAAATTTATAAATAGTTGAATTAATTTAGAATGTGAAGCGGTAAAAGATAAATTTATAAGTTACTTCGAAAATTTAAAAATTTGACATGTAAACGCAGCATTAGTGAAGAAGATCAATTTTAACAATTTGAATACATCATTTGAAATCAGTCCGATAGATTTTTTAATTAAGCTCACAAAGAAACTTGGTGAGCTTAAAAACGCTCTAGTTCTATTTGTTCTCTTAGAGTGCCAGCTGTCCATCACATGGTACATTCCTTGTGCCACATATCTACAATAAGGACCTTTTCGGCGGCAACTCGGGAATGAGCGTGGGCATAGGATCATAAAATTTTTGAATTAAATTTTACTGTGCGGGTGGGAAAAAAAAATTCACTCTGAGTGAATTTTTTTTTCCACAGCAACAAGAGTTAATCGAACAGGCCCTAAATATCTTGTCACAAATCAAGGGTGAAATGTGATTCTTATGATTTATCTATAGTCGAACTCACCACGTGGTGGGAAACAAATCTCTCTTTTCATTTTCAGTGGAAGGTTAAATGAAAAGGTATATATATGTATCAGTTTTTAAAATAACTAAATAAATAAAAGAGTATAGAAAAAATGTTAAGTTTTTATGAGTTATTATGGTATTTTTTATGAGAAAATTGACTATTTTAAAAGTTTATATGGGTACACTACAAATTTTCACTTACTAATGTAGTGGAATTAGCTTATCACTGATTATTAATGAGTTATTAATATCACTTTCCATATATAAGTGACATAACATATATTGATTACTAATGGTGGAAATACTTTCACCAATTTTGTAGTTTATTAAGAAGCTGTCTCCATAGAGAGGAGGCAAATCTGCACAAGTGAAGCATTATTAATTTATTATTAAATTAGCTAGGTTAATTGCTACAGAGAAAATTCAGATCGAGGGTATCGTTATCGAAGAATAATAAGTCCACAAAACACAATAGTCTAAGCAGCAAGACGGTGACCCTTTTGGATCTGGTATTCTGGTACATACAATATTGTTATGTAACCATAGACATCTCTCTCTTTCTTCCCCAACACCACCCCCACCACCCCCAACCCAACCCAACCCAGAAACAAGAACTCGCTATCTATGGCCGTAGGTGCGATTAGTATTAACCCTGGTGCATCACAATATGGCGGGAAGATCACCACCTTTGTTGTACTTTCTTGTATCACCGCTGGCATGGGTGGAGTTATCTTTGGCTATGATATTGGAGTTTCTGGTAATTACCAAATAATATTTACATTTTCAAAATAATTTTTGTTCCTTATTGTCCAAATTAATGGACGTCTCCTGTGAAACACTAAATTTGAACTGAAACAGTGTTTGCTTAGTGTTTTTCATTTCAAATTTATAGTTAATAATGCTATGGTTTAGAGATCTTCTAAAAAAAGGTGAGGTTAAATTAATCATTTCAAAGTAAATGCACATATGAATTAATAATTTGTTTTATTTCATACTTAATTAATTAGGTGGTGTTACATCAATGGATTCATTTCTAAAAGAGTTATTCCCGACGGTGTACCGAAGAATGATCGAAGACAAAGACATCAGCAACTATTGCAAATTCAACAGCCAGCTCCTGACGTTCTTCACGTCGTCCATGTACGTATCCGGGCTCATTACAACATTTTTCGCCTCGGGTTTTACAGAAAAGTTCGGCCGGAGAGTTTCCATGCTGTTTGGTGGGGCCATGTTCGTCATTGGAGCGGCCGTTGGTGGCGCTGCAGTGAACCTTTACATGATACTCTTGGCAAGAGTTCTACTAGGTGTTGGTTTGGGTTTCTCAACTCAGGTTAGATTATAGAACTACCTTATCTCTCTTTTGTTGCTGGAGAATTTATTTTTCTCAAGGTTTTTATTAAAAATAACAATTCAAAATGTAAGGAAAGTACTTAATAAGACTAAAAGTCTAGCTAGACTATATACTGATTTGAAAAAAAAAATTGTCAGTGGCGAAAATCTTTTCCCATATATATTTCCATATTAGAAAGTATTGCTCAAACCGATTGATGTTTTTAATTTAATCTAGTGCATCATGTGCATGTTTAGGAGGTCAGGTATTTTACTGTGATAAAAGTTTTGATTAAATAAAAAGCTAATAGTAGTTCTTTTATTGTCAATCTTCTCTTAATTTATTTTAAAATACAATTAAAAGAGTCCGGCTACTATAACACTAGTGTCATTTCAAACTAAATAACACCACATCTTAAATCATTGGATCTACTTTAATATTCGTGCAAGACACTAGTGTCATTCCAGCCCTATCTTGTGTACGAATATTAAAGTGGATCCAATGATTTAAGATGTGGTGTTACTTAGTTTGAAATGACACTAGTGTTATAGTAGCCGGACTCCAATTAAAATGCTTCTGGTAGACAAGTACTGTAAATTAAAAAAATTGTAATACATGCTGTAGGCACACACATCTCGCCCACCACTTGAGAGTAGGTCATCGGACCTACTCTGGTTCGATGCGTTTAACCACCGTCGATTTGCTTTAAGATTCGTGCATGTCTGTTTCAATTTTCGTGTGCACAAAGATCGGACGGTCATCATGCTCGTTGAACCTAAAAGTAGGTCCGATGGACATGGGACCTACTCCGTTCTCCTCGCCCACACATTGTTTTAGTTTAATACCCAATCCAATCTCTATTTTTTTTTTTATGAAAAGCCCTTAGGCAATCCAATCTCTATTGAAATTTAATCCCTATATATATTTTTTTATTGTAAGAGAATGTTATTCCCGTTAGGCCGTAGCATCAGTAGCATGACAATATTTATATTGAATTTGTTGCTTGGGTCAATTATTGAACGAAAGCAAGACAATTTACAGCAAAGCAGGTCAATTATTCCCGTCACGTTTTCTATAACGAGTCAAACAACTTCACACCACAAAGGCCATACATGGATCTTGTTCCGTATTTTGTACCTTTTTTTTCTCATTTTTCCTATTAATTGTTAGGTGGAAACAATAGAAAACCCCGAGCTACAATAGAAAACAATAATTTGAGAAAATTCAAACTACATTTCTTTCTTTTGTTGTTTGTTAGACTAATTAAAACCATTGAAAAATTCTCCTCTTAAAATTAATCAAGAGTGATGTTGCAAATGTATAACAATAATAATAAGATATTGATAATGGTCATAACAACAACAACAATAATGATAATAATAATAATTAATTAATATAATTATTGTTGTTGTTATTGTACTCAAATAGTAAGAGTCCATATCCGCTGTTAACTTATTATGCCCTGAAAAAGAGCTGTTGATATACTGATATCAACAATTAACAGCTAGATTCTATTGTCTGGAATAATCATAACAATTAACAGGAAAAAGAAACCATCAATTTCTTCATACATTCAAACATATACTAAACTTGCTTAATTTGAATATGCAGGCAGTGCCACTATACCTCTCCGAGATGGCGCCATCCAAGTACCGCGGGGCCTTCAGCAATGGCTTCCAGTTCCTGCTCAGTGTTGGCGGTTTGATTGCAACCTTTATTAACTACGGTTCCGAAAAGATTCGTGGTGGCGGGGGATGGAGAGTTTCGTTCGGCCTGGCCGTGATCCCTTCCTCAATGCTAGCACTTGGTGCAATTTTCCTACCTGAAACACCGAACAGCCTCATCCAACAGGGGAAGGACCCGAAAACTGTAATCAAATTACTTCAAAAAATCAGGGGCATTGATGACGTTGCCGAAGAATTTGAAGATATAACTAGAGCAAGCGATGCTTCCAAGTCTGTAAAACACCCGTTTAAGACAATTCTTGAACGGAGGTACCGACCGCAGCTCTCCATGGCTATCTTGTTACCATTTTTTCAGCAAGTCACAGGGATCAATGTGATAGGTTTCTATGCACCAGTTTTGTTTAGAACTGTTGGCACTGCCGAAAGCGGATCTCTGATGTCAACAGTCATAGTAGCTGTGATTGGTGCTGTATGCACTTTCGCATCAATGGTTTTGGTAGACCGGTTCGGCCGAAGGGTCTTGTTTATGTCTGGAGGGATAACAATGCTTGTTTCACAAGTCATAATTGGGGCTATAATGGCAACACAACTCGGTGACCAAGGAAGTCTGAGCAAAGGCTATGCATATTTCTTGGTAATTCTTGTGTGCATTTACGTTGCGGGTTTCGGATTGTCGTGGGGCCCGCTTGGATGGATGGTACCCAGCGAGATTTTTCCTCTGGAGATCCGATCGGCTGGCCAGAGCATAACTGTGGCCGTTAATTTTTTGCTTACGGGTGCTGTAGCGCAGACATTCCTCGCCATGCTTTGCCACATGAAGTCGGGTTTGTTCTTTTTCTTTGCCTGTTGGCTGGTTATTATGACTGTGTTCATTTATATGTTTTTGCCGGAGACCAAAAACTTACCGATAGAGAAGATTGATCAGGTATGGAGGGAACATTGGTTCTGGAAAAGAATTGTGGATCATGGAGCAAAAGTTTAGTGTTATATTTGTGATTGATCCGCATAATTGTGGGCTTTCCTAAATATTTTGATAGATTATAATCAAAATAGAAATATGTAGACAAATTAAGATGTTGAAGGTTCAACAACTTCTACAATTTTCTTCATTTTTATTGAGTATCTTCTACAGTTGTTGTATTAATCTGATGACTTCATGATAATTTGAAGCTAGTTGGTGAGATTATGTAACTTGTAACTCAAAAGGCTCACATTAAATAAAATTCTTATGCAATTGCTATGAACAAAGTTCAAATTTTACAAAATAACATACTCTGGGGCCTAATTGTTGAACATATATAATAAACCGGGTGATTTTGCAAACAAACCCACAAATTTATTATAAAAAAAAATATCAACCAAAATATAACTGCCCCAAAAAATTGTGGGCTTGATCAAAGAATAACCACTCAAGTTATCAATTTCAATCTTCAAACCTAATGTTATGCATCATGATAATTTGCAGCCAACGGAATCAAGTTTTAATGAATTCAAAAGAAAGAACATACTTCTAATTAATAAAAGGTTTCTTAAAAATAAAAAAAGTTTTCACTGAAGCTTTTCCTCAAAAACTTGAACAAGATTACCAGGGAGCTGAACCAGCATAGCATTGTTTGCTCCAAGCATACTCATAAAATACTTGATTGTTTTTCACCCCTGAAAGGAGCTCCTAAAAGGTTCGATCTTTTAGATAGTGGTCAGATAATTAATATGATTTTTTCACAGATATAACCAAATTAATCCATCCAAAACTAAAAAGGCAGAATTAATGGCAATGTTTACAAGAAATCCATCTTTATTTCATAGCACATCACAAATTTCATGTGACGAAATGTTACAAATATACAATCTACATACAGTTAGATCTTTAAAAGTAATTGTATGTGTTCGTCATCGATAAGATACCGTCAAGCGATTAATTGAGAATAATCAGTCATAATCATAAATAATCGATCGATTAGTCAGAAAAATCTGTGACGTTTGATCGCCGCCAACAACTAATTGACTGATTAATCGGCCTAAACAGCCATTTTTTACGACACCGGTATTTATAGTTGCAGTTTATTCCTCCGCATTTTTTACCTATCCAAAATATTTGGAATATGGAAGGGTTTGTGTAAAAACAGCAGACCGGTTGATTTTATCATTTTTTGAAAAAGGTTTTGTTTCATCATTTTAAAATTAGTTTTAGTAGCACTGATTAGTCCCAAAATGTTCAACATGAATTTAGATATTTCTCAATTAGTAAACATTGGTAACAAATGAATTAAATTTCTTATTAAGTAGGCAAATTAATTTGATTACATACGAGGAGAATTAAACTAGGTCCTAATTAAATAAGCAATGTTTAATTTTTTACTGATTACTAAAGCTACCAAATTACAAATATTTTAATTCTGATTTTGTTAATAAAATATCAGTAAAATATTCTTTCAAAAAATATCAGTAAAATAATTCAATTAAATGTCGTTATATTATTTAGGCAGAATTCTAAAAATTATTTTATTTTGGTAAATCAATCTTGCATGACTTGAATAATTTAAATCCGACCCAACAGTGATAAACTTCAACTAAATATAAATAATTTAAGCAATGACTTAAAGTGCCGCACAAAAATATTTTTAAGTCTCTTTAATTTGACATAAACAACTTAATTTTCTTAAGTTGAAGTAGCAACCAAATATGTCCAATTAATTTATGATTAAGAAAGAAGTCCTTGACAAAACTGTTTGCTTTGGTGGAATTGCAAAGGGTCTACTGTCTGTCTGTCTCCAGCTTCCCCCTTCTATGTTTCTCATCGTCAAGGAAAGGATGGGCCCACCCGCTCAGCCACTCTGAAGCCCCTTTTTTTCTCTAAAACAAAAAGATAAAAGCAATAATAAGAATTTCGCATCTCCATCTACACGTTGAATTTCCAAATCGTTTCAAATCTGGCAGGAGATGGAGGCGGATTTTGTGAGCACCATCTCCTACATATTCGCTCTGATCATTTCTCTCCTTGCGATTCGTGTCTCCTATGTGCTCTACTGGACAGGACGGCCCCTCAAAAGCTCCCCCACAATCAGCCGTCGCACCTTGATCGTCCTTGGTTCAGGTTGATTTATAGATCCATTTCTCAATTCTTTCATTTTCTACTTTTATTATGCTTATAATTATCCCATCTGAAATCCTGGCACCTTCTCTAATACCATTATCGAATTGAAGCTTAATTGATATGGAACTGTAAGTATCAGCACCACCATTTTGTCAGGATAAATTGGGTCTTTGTTGCTGGCAACCTGATCTATGGATAGTTATACTGCTAGTGCCATTGGAGAAGTGGACTCAGTAAACTATAGTAGATAGGAAGACAACATTTTAGTTTGATATAGGTTTAATCAATGATCATTGTAGAATTTCTGCGAACTGTCCTTCTTTGTTTGATTGCAGTCAAAACAATGTATGACAACTTGATTTGGTACTGTATTACCTTATATGTTTCATCCATCAGCACCATACCAACATGTACTGGTACCAGACCGTCTGTTATTTTTTTGTTCGAAGTAATGAGGTCAATTAGAGTGGGAGTGCTCTTAAAGTTTTGCATTGATTCATCATTTTAATGGGCTGGTATTTTCTGGATTCAATAGGAGGGCACACAGCAGAGATGCTTAGCATTGTAAACGTCCTCCGGAAGGATAAATTTGCCCCTAGGTCTTATGTCGCTGCTTTAACTGATAGCATGAGCCTTCAAAAAGCTCAAGTGTATGAGGAATCTTTGCTAAATTCTGAGGTTAGTTGTTAGCTCTTATTCAATGCCTCACTGATTGTTACCACTAGATTCTTTGCTGCATAGTACAATTTATTAACTGGTTAGTTTTAAGATTTACCCTTTTTCAATTTTCTGACAATTTCTATATAATTAAACCTGAGTTAAATAGATTTTTGTGGAGTATAGATGCTCTGACAGCACCACTCTCTCTTAGAAAAGAATCATAAAAATTAATGTTGCTTGGTTAGTTCATTTTTCCAATTTTAATTTTGTGGCAGAGTAATATAGACATCAAAAGAGGAGGCGCCCAATTTATGCAAATCTACCGAAGCCGAGAGGTTGGCCAATCTTATGTTACTTCCATTGGCACAACTATAGTAGCTGTCATGCATGCTATGTGGATTGTGCTCAAACTCAGACCTCAAGTGGTACCACTGTTTTTTTTGCAAACAAATTATTTTATATTTCAATATCTTCACAATATGTATTATCTGGACTTAATCCTTTGTTTTCCAGATTTTGTGCAATGGGCCTGGCACCTGCATTCCTGTATGTGCTTGTGCATACTTATTGAAGGTCATTCTCTACTTTTGTGTTATTTCTACCAAGTATTTATCAGTACTGTACCAGTTGAGGTTTATACATCAAATTACTGGCTGGTATATACCTGTTGTACCAATCCTTTTGTTAAATCCATATTTCACTTTTTATACAATATCAAAATGTGTTATCTAATATATGTGTTATATGCTCTGTTTGATGCAGCTGGTAGGATGGAGATGGTGTGCTATAATATACATCGAAAGCATAGCTAGAGTGAAAAAGCTGTCATTGAGCGGCCTTTTGTTATACAAATTGCGATTAGCTGACAAATTTTTTGTGCAGTGGCCCCTTTTACAACAGAAGTACCCACGGTCGCAATATGCTGGGCGTGTTATGTAGAGATTTAATGACGGCCTGTGAATATGACTTCATATGAGGTTATCCTTGCAAATCAGCCTTGTTTTTGTTTATTGTGGTTTCTTTTTTTTTTTAACCTAGTACAGACACGTTTCTTTAACGATGTACCCAGAAAGTTGCAGTTTTGTAAGGGTGTAATATCAGAAATTTCTACTTTTTGTGGCACGCGTTGGGGATGAGGTTTAATCTAAGGATAGCCAAAACAAGCAGCTGATTGAGGACGTCAAATTCAATTCAAAATTCAGCAAGTTTGAAAAATGTTCATTCCAAACGATATTGGATCGTTGTTTTTGGTAAGATACGCAATATATATATATATATTTTTGTTACAGAAACTTATAAGACATATATTCCGTTGCCAATTAAATTACCACAATACCTCAAATTTTCATATATTGTTGGCCTATGCAGTTCGATGATTATTTATATGTATTTATTAGAACTAGTGTTAATCATCATCATGGAAATCTACATATTTGACCATTCAAATTAATTATAAGCAACAAAGATGCATTAATTTAGTCATATGAAAACGCGTCCCCAAAGTGTGTGAAGTATTTTAAGACCAAAGGGAATAAAAAATCAGCTATTTTGCATGCTCAATTTTGTTACTTTGTCATGATGCTAGGTAGGTAAAAAATACAATTACAATGATAACACACGATGTCTACCTTTTTTTCAAATAATATATATATATATATGGAAGCTGATATGAGTACCCGCAGTTGAGTACCCGCACTGTACCCGCACCTAAACTGCCATAACTGTTTGTGGGAACCGCAATCGTTTTCAAAACTGTAATTTTGTTTTACAAGTATTAATAGTAACATTGTGAAGTATTTATATCTATACAAGACAAGTATTTATATTTATACAATGAACTACATATATGATATATGATTTCCTAAAATAACCGTACCCACATATTTTCTTCAAAAATTCTCACTTCGTACCCGCATTTGGGGACCACTCAAACGGCATGTGGGGACTACTAAAATTGTCAACAAAGAACATTGACTTAGCTTATGTGTGGGTAAGAAACGACATGTGGGGACCACTAAAATTGTCAACAAAAATGTTGACAAAAAAATGTTGACTTAGCTTATGTGCGGGTAATATTTATATCTCTATTCTTATGGTATTTATACTTACGGAACAAAGTATTTATAACTATAAGGGTGTGGTATTTATACTTACGAACTGAAATATTTATATCTATATTACATTAAATGATAAGAATCTTAAAAAAGTATTTGAGCTGAAATGTTGGAGACCTTTAACAAAGAGACATCATGTCATGGATCACATGGGCACTCTCTTTTCTATATGTTGGATCTAATACAACTAGTTTGTATGAAATTTTGGTCCAAACTAAATCATAGTCAAGAGTTTTGGCAACATGAGCTCAACTTTACGAAAATTGGGCCAAACCTTGATCGCATGGTTACTAAGTGGTAAGGACATAACTTTTATACAAACATTGTATTGAATCTTGAGGAGTATATGTTATGTGGATCACATGAGATTGCATGTGTACAAAAGGCAATATGTATATATGTTGCACTAATTGTAATCTATTAGTATTCTCTATGGTTTTATATGAATTCACATATAATAATCGGCCCAACGGAAGTTTATTATATATTTTTCAAATAAATAATTTAAACCATATAACGTTCTTTTTAATATTTGATTGTTATTAATTTTTTTTAACTTTAAATTGTAACTGCCACTTATTAAAATGAATTTTGTATCTGAACAGATCAAGTATTTATATCTGAACAGATCAAGTATTTATATCTGAACACATCAAGTATTTATATCTGAACACATCAAGTATTTATATCTGAACTACCAAGTATTTATATCTGAACACATCAAGTATTTATTTCTGAACACATTAAGTATTTATATCTGAACTACCAAGTATTTATATCTGAACACATCAAGTACTTATATCTGAACACATCAAGTATTTATATCTGAACTATCAAGTATTTATATCTGAACACAGCAAGTATTTATTTCTGAACACATTAAGTATTTATATCTAAACACCAAGTATTTATATCTGAACACATCAAGTATTTATATCTGAACTACCAAGTATTTATATCTGAACACATAATAGATAATTACATCATCTTTGCAAATCAAATTGTCACAAACATCTCAAAATCCAGCAACACTGAAACACGATTGTGTATATGAAATAGAAACGAAATGATATATCATTATTAATTCACCAGAATAAAAACAAAATCGAAAAGAAACAATATTAATCTAGCTGATCACATTTCAAAATCACCGATTAAACTTGTGAGAACCACACGAAATCGCTTTCAGTTTCGAAATCGCCTCAAAAATCGCCTCAAAATCGACCTAAAACCGCCTTAAAATCACTGAAGCCTTCGAAAAAGAAAAAAATGGAGAGAAAGGCACATTTGAAATTCAAAATGAAAGGTCCGATAACATTGTTAATTAGATCGGTAGTTGTGGGGACCGCAACCTTACAGTTATGGAAGTGCGGGTACAGTGCGAGTACTGTAGCGCGGGTACTAAAATAATTATTCTATATATATATATAGATTATCTCACCTGTAATAGTATAGAATGTTAAATTCAACTATGTTAAAACAGTTATACAAAATTGCAACTAACTGGTATCGCTTCTAAACTAATTTGTTCAATTAGAAGCTATTTATCACAAAGTAATTTAATGGATATATATATAACATTAACGTATGGAATGCAATTCAAAATGTTTCCCCCAATAAAAGAAAATTCAAAATCTGATTTGTTCGCCTATTTTGATATTCATATAATACACCTCAAAATTTTGTCTCCTATAAATTCATGGTACAAGTTTACACCGGATATGAACTTTGCATTTGCAGCCCAGGATACATATTTTCATTGCTTCTAGTGCCTAATGGGCAAAAGGGCTGATTTGTAAGTTGGGCCGAAAATACAAATTGTTTTGGGCTGAAGCAGTTTTGACTTTTAACTGGATAAGAGTCATACAGTCTCTCTTACTCTGAAATCTGAATAGTAAGTGCCGCTGCCTCAGTCCCCCCGCCTCCCGTCTCTCGTCAGAAAAGCAAAGAGAGAAGAGAAGGAGAGATGGCAACCAGCTCGAGCTCCTCTCTCATGGCGACCGCCAAATACAATTGCAATTACTACTACAAAGATCACAATCGCAAGCCTCTAAACCCTACCAAAACCCTCCCTCGCCTCTCTTTCTCTACAAGGAAGAATCAGAATCGTAAACCCATCTGCGTTGAGGCATCCTCCTTCTCCACACAACGACAAGGCATCTGGTCTATCAGGTATCAATCAATCAATCACCTCCCTCTTTTCTCCATCTCCATACATCTTATCATAATCCTCTCCTTTCCTCTCCCCTCCTTTAGGGATGACTTGGTGATGCCCACATCGGCCATGGCGATGGAAGTGGTGGCCAATAACAATCCAAAGGATAAGGGCCCACCACCGCTGGTCATGGAGCGTTTCCATAGCGTCATCGACCAGCTCTTTAATCATGTAAAGTTCATTTCTTTTTCCCTAAATTAACTCCGCTGTTAAGCTCCAATGCAGCTAGAAGATTCAATTCATTATTCCTCAACTATTACTTTTACATATTATTTCAGAGGATAATTCGGTTAGGGGGCCCGCTTGAAGATGATGTGGCGAACGTTTTAGTTTCACAGCTGCTTTACCTCGATGCTGTTGATCCTACCAAGGTTACTTCTACCATTAATTTTTTTTTTTCATGCTGAACATTTGTTTCTCTAATTGAAATCAATACTGAACTGGTACACTGTTTATCTGTTATGGGTTTTTGACTTTTTGTAGGATATAGTCATGTATGTGAACTCTCCCGGTGGATCAGTCACAGCCGGTAAGTCAAAAGGTTCAATATTTCATTCTTCACAACTTTTAACTCGGTTTTCATCTGATCTATTTCTAATGTTCTTCTATGATATTATATAATAGGCATGGCAGTTTTCGATACAATGAAACACATACGTGCTGACGTTTCTACAGTCTGCATTGGCCTTGCTGCCAGGTGAAAGCAAATTATAGTTTGATAATATATGAATAAAAACAATAATGCCAATACAGTTCCTAATTGAAGTAGAATAAATTATTTGACTTTTTGCCTCAATGAAGTCAATTAATGAAGGTTATATTTTTTTTATTGTTTTCTGTTTTTGCCAGTATGTCGGCCTTCATTCTAAGCGCTGGAACTAAAGGTACTTTTTGAATTACAAAAAGAAACACAATTGCTTGTTTGTGATTTTTTGAATTACAAATTTAATTATAATAATAAAACAGGAAAAAGGTACAGTCTACCAAATGCAAGGATTATGATCCATCAGCCACTTGGTGGTGTTCAAGGCTCTCAAACTGACATGGAAATTCAGGTACCTATTGCTGTACCATATTTTGGTACTGAACTGGTTAAATTTATTATAGAATGGATTTATCATATTTCAATACACAGCATTGCATGTGCCTTGGCAATATGGTACCAGTACCTTTCCTGATCGTTACATAAGCTTTACTGGTACAGCATACTACTGCTGGCATGTGCTTACCCGAATTCAAAAAGAGTATATTTTTTGGGATTGTGTGATTATTATCTAATTTTTTTTTCGGCCTATTAATACTTTGATTTCAGGTTAATGAAGTTGTGCATCACCATGCAGTACTGAGTGGGTACTTAGCTTACTTCACGGGTCATCCCGTTGAAAAAATAGTGGCAGACACTGACAGGGATTTCTTTATGAGTGCGAAAGAGGCCAAAGAATACGGCCTCATCGATGACGTCATCATGAACCCGCTCAAGGCACTTCAACCTCAGCCTGTGTCAAATTAGATTGAATGGTATGGTACCATTGAGTTTATGAAATTTTTGATGTACCTCTTAGTTGTAGCGAGCCACTGTTTGTGTACCAACTAAATTTGTTCGAACATTTTGCTAGTCCGGATTGTTTGTTTTTTGTTTTCTTTGGGGTTGTTTTTGTTTTAGATTCAATACAATTTGTTATGAAAGCTTTTGCCATGCTTAGGGTTTTTATGTCGTAGCATGAAAACAACCAAAAGATTGAAATATCATAATTTGGTACACTATTTGTCATTTTTTTTTCAATATATACCTGGTGGAACCGGACTCGTACCAGTTTGACCTGACCCTTTTCATTAATGAGCAGTGTACATTAATACAGTGTGCATTAATATGACAATCCAGAAAAGGTAAAAAGATTTTTACCTGAAGTCTTAAGCTAGAGAGCATGATACAGGGGTTTTAAAGATTCTATTTTGTATAATTCAATAGATTCAATTTAGTTGAGTCCATTGAGTCAAACCAGCAAACTGAAAATTCAAACACTTACTCCACTTTTATCACAAAAAAAAAAATAATTCAATCACCTAATTGAGTCGATGAAGTGAAATAATTTTAAGACTATAAAATATAAATTTCCTCTAATTTTGTTGTGGGCGTGTGGTGCGATTTTAGAAGCTGAACCTGAGGTGAGGGTATTTTAGTAATACGACATGTATATACATATTTAAATTTTGATACATAAATGCTGGCTTACCTTGTTTTTACAGAAATATGAAGTAGGTGTCAATTCTTTATGTTTTGAATTAAATAAATTAAAAAAACAACATAACATCTCAATCAAATAATGCCATATAATTCTAAGAATCATTAATTGGATGAATGTATGGACAGGTACACGTGAGGACTAACAGAAATAATTGAAGCAATGGATGCTAGAAGATGCCAATCTCATTCCACTCCAGTATTGGGACCAAAGAAGATACAACATGCTGAGAAGGAACTATATTGTATTTTAGTTTATTTGTTTTGATTGTATGGATATTTGAACAAATTAGAGAACTTGAACTATATTAAATATGTTACATAGTCAGTGTACTAGGAGAACGTCTTATAATAGGCAATATACATTGGCCTAAGATACTTATATAATTTTTAATTTACAATTTCAATTAATGAAACGGCCTAGTAGTCATATTTTCAAAAAAAGAAAATTACATTGGAAAGTAGAGAACTAAATTCTAGAGTAGAACTAGGGTGTTTCCAATTTTATCAAGTGTTTTTTGTAAACTCAACTCTAAAACCTATCGGATTGGCTTCAAACGATGAATCCAAACCATTGAAATCTATCTACCTTACGAGTGATGCGTCTACATGCGAAAATTTTAAACTTTCAAGTTAATTTGGAATAAAGTCATACGATCAAAACTAGAAGATTTATAAATTAATTTTAATGCATTCATTTTTTGAATGTTTTTTTACCACTTGATTCTATACAAAATTAATTTTAGAATTTTCGCATGTAATCACATTACATGTAAGGTAGACGAATTTCAACAATTTGAATTCCTCGTTTAAAACTAATCTGATATTTTAGAGTTGAGTTCACAAAAGAACTTAGTGAACTTAGAAACACGCTAGTCTGCTCCTAAATTCTAACTCTCCTGAGCATTATAAAAAAAAAAAGGGAAAAAGGGCAAATAGTAATGTATTCTTAATTCTTTCCAACTGCCGTCAATAAAGATAAAGAATGTCGTTGTGGCATATTCGTGCAATCGTTTGTATCCGTTGTTATTTCGATTCAAAAGGATGAAGTGTTGTGTTTTTTTTTAGACTTTCAATCTAAAATGAACAGTCTGGATTGATCTAGTGAGATCATTCGGAATTTTTTTCATCTTTATATATATATATATATATATATATATATATATATATATAGAGGAGGGATCAAGTTACAACAAAATTACAACAACCATTTTTTTCATTTTCAAAGTCCAAATCGTCGATCCAAACCGTTCAACATGATCTCCACAATAAAATGTGCTTGCAGATCAAATTTTACATTTTTTTTTAATTTTTTTACTATTTATTAAGATGGGTACAAAATTCAATGGTCTGAATATGACTATTTTTTGTAAAATACTTAATAAATAGTTAAAAAATTCAAAAAAATGTAAAAATTTGATCTGCAAGCACATTTTATTGTGGAGATCATGTTGAACGGTTTGGATCGATGATTTGAACTTTGAAAATGAAAAAAATGGTTATTGTAACTTTGTTGTAACTTGATCCCTCATCATATATATATATATATATATATATATATATATATATATATATATATATATATATATATGTTCCGTTCGGTTTTGTCAATCCAAAAATATACATATGAAATAAAATTTCCGTGCAACATATGCTCATGTTTAATTACTTCATTTAAAGTATTCATTAAGTTTTCATGAGATAGCATGCACGACATCTTTTTCTCTAATATCCATTTGCTACCTACCTAGTTCCTATGGACATCGACCTTTTCCGAAATCGATTTATGATCCTCCATTGCCGATGTCTCACACTAATTAATTTGTAATTAGCTTTGCAACGGGTCAAGCATTAATATATTCAACCAATGATGTGCAAAGATTTATTGGGGGTTCAGGGTTGTGGAAGGAAATAAATCCTTGTATTTTTCAAGGAGTAAAGTTGTTGGACATTATAGATTTTTTAATTAAAAGGTGATGTATTTGCTTGGACAAGAGATAGTCGTTAATTAAATTTCTGAAAGTTATAACTTCTTTATGTATATTTTTTTCATGTTCTTGTTTACAAACTCTTTTTTCTGATTTAATAGAAGTTTTGAAGTAGTATTAGACCTATGTACTTCGTAAAAATAAATTTTCAGAAGAGGTATCATGATTCTACGCACAAATCCTACATATATATTTCATCAATATCTCGATCACATACACTCACAATTACAAACACAAACTGAGAAAGAAAATTATAATCGGATGAGCATCTTTATTCGTTATAAAAGATTATTTCTTTCTGCCACATGAGCAATTTTAGTAATTAGTCCTTATTAAACTCCATACCATCTTCATTCATGTTGTAATTAGGGCGATATTTAATTTTTTTTTTTATTTTACATCCATGCGTACGAGTTGCATATATAACAAAAAAAAAAAAAATTAGGTGTACCCATCCTCCCATCATAAATTTTCATCGCAAAATGTTAAAATTGAATTAATAATAATTTTGAACGGAGAGCCAATGGTGTGGAGCTAGGGGTGCAAACGGATTGGACCGTATCCGGATTCGTATCAGAAAATTAAATACGGATATCTGATATCTGAATATCCGTGCGGATACAGATACAAATATGATTTTAAATTTTAATTATCCGTATCCGAATAGTAGATATATACCATATAATTTAATATATGTTATGAAAATATTTCTATATATATTTACGGATATCCGATATCCAAACCGTATCTGTATCCGTATCCGAAAAATAAAAGCGGATACGAATATGATTTTATCAATATCCGATCTGTTTGCACCCCTATATGGAACCGTGCTAAAATTATTTTTTGGACAATCTAATTTAATTTGGACAATTTAGATTAGTGTGCTGAAATTAAATTTTTCAGTAAAGATTGAATGTCAAGCTATCTAATTGTTTAATATTCAAAAATGATTTCAAATAGAATTTCAAACCTACGACCTTTCACACTAAGAACATTATTTTTGTCATTAGACCAAAGATTAATTCTCAGTATCTTGAAAATAAGAAATTATTTCATAATAATTTTATATAAGTTTGATCCATTTGTTTTTAATCAGATCATTCAAACAAAACTCACAATAGTTAATTCATTTGAAGACTCTGAACTTATACTCTAATTTTAAATAAGAAAAAAAAGCAGAGCTCTCAATACAGCTACGCTACTCGGATACTTCAAATTGACCTTTGTACCCGTATCGAACACGTATCGGATATTGATACGTGCCTGATACGGTACCGATACGTATCTGATACGCCAGCTGGCATATCCGCTTATGTGGCGTATCCTTACTTAGTCGATATGGTCGCCGATACTCCGTTGAAACTCACGGATAGGACGGGATACGTGTGGATACGGTCGAATCAAACCATAGCGCCCGTGAACCGTGCCCACACCCGTGAGCCACGACCGTGAACCACGCATACACCGGTGCAAATGAGTTTTTTTGTGCCCTGCGGGATTCGAACTTGGGACTTCTTAGTTGAGGGTCAGAACCTTTAACCACTCCGCAACAGTTTCGTTTGTGATATATTCCAATAACTATTAGTATTTAATTTATTCTTAGGTTAAGCCTTTAATATTTTATAGCTTGATTCAGTAAATAAGACTTTTGTAACATATTCACCTTTTTAATTAGAATTTTTATGATTATCTAAATACAATATATAAAAAAATAATATATATATATATAGAGAGAGAGAGAGAGGAGAGATCAAGTTACAACAAATTTGAGTTACAACAAAGTTATAACAACCATTTTTTTCATTTTCAAAGTCAAAATCGTCGATCCAAACAGTTCAACATGATTATCTAAATAAAATATGCTTGCCGATCAAATTTTACATTTTTTAAAATTTTTTACTATTTATTAAGATGGATACAAAATTTAATGGTCTAAATATGACTATTTTTTGTAAAATACTTAATAAATAGTAAAAATATTCTAAAAAATGTAAAATTTGATCTGCAAGCATATTTTATTATGGAAATCATGTTGAACGGTTTGGATCGACGATTTGGACTTTGAAAATGAAAAAAATAGTTGTTGTAACTCAAATTTGTTGTCACTTGGTCCCTCCTCATATATATAATAGACGTATCGTATCCTAGATTTTTTAAAATTGCCGTATTGCCGTATTGCCGTATCCGTATCGTATCCGATACGATACCCATACCCGTATCCATACAACATAGCAATACAGTCCCTTACAATTATACATAAACGCCCCACTCAATCAAATAATTATTATAATAGAAGAGCAATTGCAAAAAATATAAAATAAAGATGATTGTGCCTAATTGTGCAAGCCGCAGAACCAAAAGAACGAAAAGGTTAAACAAAATACAATTCGCATGCATTGACTGAAGCAATTATGAGTTTAAGTTTAAAAAATCCATGAGTTATAACTTAGAATATCAAATCGGTTTAAAATGACACATTTTTTCCTCCATAAAAATGACACATTTCAACTGTCGATCTTGATCCACTTGACGAGTAATTTTTTTTATTTATCTAGCTTGTTTTATATAACATCGAGCAGTTGAAAATTATTTAAAATAAACGTCCAAAATTAATTCATTTTTTATCTTTTGATTTTATCAAAAAAAATCAATAATTGAAAATATTGGAACACAAACGTTTGACTTGTGAAGTAAAATTAAGATTAATAATTAAATGAGTTATATATGAAATGGACAAATATTTATTGCAGGCCCATTAAGAGCCCAATTTAAAAAAAAAAAATTCATAAGAAGAGAAATCCGCAAAAGCTGCTACTCTCCGCTCGGCAGATAATTCTCCTTCAATGGCGCTAACACCTTCCTCTCTCTCCTCCTCCTTCCTCCCTTATCTTACTTCAGCTTCCCCGACCAATCGCCTCTCCAATCGACGGGCCTCTTTTACACGAGTCGCCGCCTCGGTGCCTGAACCGAGCGAGTTGGCCAAGGTGGAGTACACTCCCTGGCTCATCGCTGGCCTCGGGAACCCTGGCACCAAGTACCAAGGTACCAGACACAATGTAAGCTCCAACAAAACCTCCACATGTGGATTTTATCGTTTAGTTTTTCAGCATGGATTGAAAAGATTCATGTTTACCCCTACAAAGAATCAAATTTTCAGAAGCATGTTCCTGTCAAAATGATTCATATCTCATGCCGTTTGGATTATATTGATATATTCGCGCCCTTTTCTTTCATTTATTTAGAGATAGCATGGTATCGATAGGGTGGGAGGATAATTTGTATGTTTTGCAGAGCTTTATGCGGCATTTTCTATATTTTGCATGGATATGCATAATTTCTGGTGTTTTAAATCCATGCATGATTTATGTAAATTTTGAGGATTTTTTGTGGAATTACACTGTTTTTTGTAACAGGTTGGATTTGAGATGATAGACTTCATTTCGCGAGCAGAGGGGATCGCTATGAATACAATCCAATCTAAATCTCTAATTGGAATCGGTACTTGAAAATTCATATTCATAATGACTCATTTCAAACTTATTTTTGAGTCATTTTCATTTAGTAAATGTTTTTCTGATTTTCTTGAATGTCTTTTAGTACAGGTTCAATTGGAGAAGTTCCAATTTTGTTAGTGAAGCCACAGTCTTACATGAACTACAGTGGGGAAGCCATTTCGCCACTTGCGGCGTACTATCAGGTCCCATTAAGACACATTCTTCTGGTGAGTTTAACTATTTTCATGTTTATTGTGTTAGGTCGTTTGTCATATCAATGGTAGTGCTAGAATGGTTCTATTCGGAAGAGTAAATTGGCAGAGTACTAAATAGTTCTATTTGAAAGAATGATGAAAGAGTGCTATTCTTCAACTATTTGGATGAGTAGTTGTGTTGTATGGCAAAATGATGCTTGGAATAGTGATATGATGATGTGTACATAACATTGGAAAGAATTTAAGGGGACAAAAATGCCCTTGGATTGTTTTGTGATCTATTGAAATTTAGTAATTCCTCAAACATCATCACAGATGGATTAGAACTAACCCCTAACTTTGCAGTATACATATCAGCATCCCACTTGAGGCTAATACTGGCTTCACACCAGTCCCAGTCGCTGCCTTAGACATTGGATATTAAATCCAAAATAACGAACTAAGGCACAAAAACTGATACTTGAATCAGAAGCTTTATGAAATTGGGAGGCACACACAGACACACACAACACTGCTATCGTTGAGATCAAACAATCAAATATCAAAGTTCCTCAATTTGGTGTACAAGAGTTAAGAAAAGGAAAATTGATTGTGCCATTGCTTATTGCTAGTCATTACTAAAATTTACATGTGATTCCAAATCATTTGAAAAATGAACATGTGGCTGATTAATCAGGGGACAAGGTCAAGAACACAAAATTAAAGTCTTAACTTGAGTATGTATTTTCTGAACTGTCTGAGATAGTTCCGGCAGAAGATTGAAGTAAGATTTTAGAATGGCGAAAGTCTCAACAAAAGACGAGACTTTAAAATTGGACCATAGATCATAAGGAATTGTATGATCCATACCAACCCATGTCAAATAAGCTTGCAAAAGCTGCTACCCTTGTCCGACATACCACCTCATGCATGTGCACATCAAAATAACTTAATTGTTGAAAAAAAATAAGACGACTGTATTAGATTTAACGGATAGGCATACAGTGCTATAGATTTTGATTCCTTTTTCCTTTTTCCTTTGCAAATGAACCCAAAAACCCTCATTAGCATCAAGTTAGAAAAAATTATACGGTTGATCATAAAACATTTCTCAGGATTTCTTCTGAAGAATTATTTATTTATTAGTATTGCCTAGATCTTATCTCAGGAAGGACTTTTTTCATTGCTGATTATATAATGCTCCAGGTATACGATGAAATGAGTTTGCCAAATGGGGTCATGAGAGTTCAACCAAAGGGCGGCCATAGCCATCACAACGGGTACTTTGTCACATCCTTCTCTATACCAGCTGAGCTGGTGCATGCCGATGCTGATACTATACATAACCTGTCCAAAACTGAGTCGCTAACCATTCCATAGTGCTTGCAACTATAAATTCTGATAAAAATTGTTCTCCACTGGTAGCCAAGCCGCTGGATGTTTTGCATTATCTAGTAATAATTGTACCAGACGTTACTTGTGAAGTACGCTGAAATTATCTCAATTACCTAATAATAAGCGTTCATTGCAGTGTGAAGAGTGTGATAGAACATCTGGATAGTAGCCGTAATTTCCCCCGCTTATGCATAGGTATTTTATAAATAACATTCATTCTGTTATATTTTATGACTTAATTAATTACAAGAGACTGTGTTTTCTTTTTCATTTTTCATTTCTTCCCATTTCAGGTATTGGAAATCCACCTGGAATGATGGATATGAGGGCTTTTCTTTTACAAACGTTCAGCTCAGAGGAGCGTCAACAGGTATTTAAACACCTTTTTTTTGTAGAGATTGTTTTGCAAAAAAACATATTTGGCTTTAAAAGGATCTAAATATAGCTTTTGTCATGACTAAAACTGAACCTTTGTTTTCTAGATTGATGGGGCTCTGGAACAAGGGTTAGAGGCAGTAAGGACACTGGTGCTAAGGGGTTTTAGCAGAGGCATTGATAGATTTAACCTGGTACAAAAATACAAGTACCACAAAGTGTGAAAATTGTTTCCAGTTTTGCAAATTGATGCTTTATGAAAATTTCTTGACCTGACTCTGACCGGCATAGACTAGTAAACATAGGTAGGTGTATGCTAAGATATGGAGCTCTCTTATGATGTTTGTGATGTATATATTTACCTTTTTCTATAAATTATTGTATTTTCTATTGTCAATGTACGAATATTTGAATCCTGAATCATTTTATTCGGAACCAAGTTATAATTTGAATCAAATCAATTTTGCATTTTATATACTATTTGGGAAATGAACTGGAATCGCTGGTTATTTTATATAGAAAATTGTTACATTACGAAATCATTGTAATTCATGTACATATTATATCACGTCTATGTGGTCCAATGATAAGGCTCACATAATTTATGCTTAAACTATTCACAATTCACATCCCAATCATTGAGTGAAGCTACTAAGAGTTTTAACTCCCTATGAAGTCCGGTGCTTCAAAAAACTATCGAACCTCTAACGGCAAATTCGTTTCAAAAAATTTCATATTTTGACCTTGTTTTGAATAATATCTAGTGATTGAATAAAAATCATTAGGTGTGAATGAACCATAATTATTTATTTTTCCAACCTCGTCTTGTACATTATTGTTATTTTTATTACAGAAATGTTATTCTCAAAAATTGAACATGTGAACTCTCCATAGAGAGACGGAGCTCGTACCACTGTACTAAGTATATAGTTCATCAAGCAGATTGAGATTTAATGATATATAGTTTTATATTCGATTTTTTTAAGCTGAACCAACAATCTTTCTAGTGAGTTATAAATTCATATTACCGTTAGTCCATTAATATTAATTATTTGCATAAATTATTCACAATAAACCAATCATCTAATAAACTAATTAGCTTACAACCTTACTGGTGAGTTCAAATTCACATTACTGTTACTCCACAAGTATCATATATTTGCACAAACTGTCCAACAAAACCATAATCATTAAATCTCTAGTTCTAGATTATATTTCTAGTACCTGCTTGTCGTTTTCTTTTCTTTCTTTTTTACTAGGGTTATCCCGGAGTTTGTTCCGGCAAAAAGAATATAAATTAAAAAAGTTCAATTCATAAAAAAAAAGGATAATTATATAGAATAGTTTTTATATTCAATAGACTGTGAACACATACAAGTTCACTTTTTGTAACATTAAAGATATAATAGTACACAGTAATGATTAGATGTATGGAAATAATTAATACAGATAAACATAAAAGAATTATTTTTATAGGAATATATTGGACATTGAATATATCAAATACATACTTTTTAGAAATTTTTACAAGGTATATAAATTTGGATGGGTATTGTAATAGGCTAATAGCAGGTGCTAAAGTATTGATGGACAAAATTAGCGAAATTTTTAAATACACAATATCTCATTCTAACCTAGAGAACCGACTTTTTGGTATAGCAGTATAGACAATATCTTTAGTGCGAGAGGTAGTAAATAAAAAATTCAATTGAAAGACTTTTAGTGGATATTAAGTTGAGAAATTTGACTTATCTTTACTCAAAAAGGAAAAAAAAGAAAGAAAAAAATATATCATTCTACGTGATTGGTTTAATTAGGCGATTTAATTTGAGAAATTCTCGAGAAAATTGGAAAAAAAAAATATAGAGGAGAGAGAGTAGGGGCCAGTCATATTCCAAGTATAACCTTTTTTAGTATAATAATAAAAAAGGATTATTTAATTTTCTTAAAAAGTTGTTTTTTTGTCTATTTGTAAAATCTTTATCAATAATATTTTTGTCTTGAAAAGTCCAATAATATTATTTCAAGACAAAAAAAATATGTTTATTTTTTAAATAATGCATTCACAAGTCATTCTAAACTCATACGTTTTAGACAAAAATGCTTAAAAAAAATTTAAGTAACCGAAACTGCCGACTCACAGGCATTCTGAACGCAAGCATTCAGTTCCTGTGTTCAAGCTATTTGTTTTGATACTTAGAAAAAAAATTACTGTTTTTTTTTCTGCTGTCCTCCGTATGAGTTCTGAATGGGTGCGTTTGGATGAGTCAAAATAGTGCCAATCATTAGTAATTATTTTGAACTATTATTTTACGTTTGAATGTGTTTGAATGAGCAACTAGGGACTTTTCTTTGTTTGTCTTTTATGATTTAACTTGTTATTCTACTAACCTAATTAAAAGTTGACTTAGACTACAATTTTGAGTTAGCTCACTATTCTTACTATTCTCTAACTTTGGATTAACTCTTGAATAGGGACAAATCCACACAACCAAAAGGGGGCAGCTGCCTCTCCCTGGATTTTCAATTAAGTGGAAAAATACAGGGTCGGTACCACTTTACCTCTCCCTGAAAATTATTTTGCTCCTCTCTGAAACTGGAAAGCTCGCTAGACTAGTTCAAAAACACTGTTAATGAGAAACTTTATTGTTTTTATAGAAATTTTATAGAAATTTATAGATTCTGACCAACTTTGTTGTTTTTTAAATATGTAAAATGATATTATTTTGTTATTTTTTATTATGTAAAACTATACTATTTTTATTGTTTCTTATTATGTTGATTGTTTCTTTTTATCTAGTACCCGATTAGTTAATGGGTTTGAACCCGATAAGCTATTTTAATCTGATTTTTGCCCCACCCCGATAAAAATTATGCGTCCGCCCTTGCTCCTTGAATGTATTTGGTCAGAGAGCAAACATAATGGGGTGAAAAAAAATATTGTCAAAACATTTTAATAAGATGAGGGATCTAGTTACCACAATTTTGAGTTACAGCAAAGTTACCACAATCATTTTCTACATTTTCAAATCCAAATCGTCGATCCAAACCGTTCAACATAATCTCTACAATAAAATGTGCTTCCAGATCAAATTTTACATTTTTTTTTGAATTTTTTACTATTTATTAAGTATTTTACAAAAACTAGTTAAATTCAGACCATTGAATTTTTTACCCATCTTAATAAATATTAAAAGAATTCAAAAAAAATGTAAAATTTGATCTGGAAGTACATTTTATTGTGCATATCATGTTGAACTGTTTGGATTGACGATTTGGAATTTAAAAATATAAAAAATAATTGTGGTAACTTTGTTGTAACTCAAAATTGTGGTAACTACGATCCCTCTCTTTTAATAATTGGAATAGAAACTAAAATTTTACATTTATGGGACTGTTTGTGGACCCCAGTCATTCAGTACTGCCGTGACGATTTGAACTTTGAATGTCTAATCTCTTCATCAAGTTTCCACACTATCGTACCTATTGCATCAATGTCTCTCATTCAAACACATTTGAGCAAGAAAAATTTAACCAAAACTTATATGTGATAATTTTAAATAGAGGAGGGTTCAAATGCCTCCATTATACCTCCATTTTTACAAACTGTAATAACTCAAAATTTAAAACTTAAAAGTCAAAATAAAACCGTTGGATATGATCTACATCATTTTATCTATACATATGTAAAAAATTATGACATTTTAATTTTGTTTTAGTTGTAATCAAGAGCTTGTAAAAAAAATACTAAGGTGGATAATTTCTAGACGTTGATTTTTAAACTTATTGATTCACTTAAAAACAAAATCGAAATGTGATAATTTTTTATGAGCACATAGATAAAATGATGTAGATCATATCCAACGGTTTTATTTTGACTTTTAAGTTTTAAACTTTGAGTTATTAAAGTTTTAAAAATGGAGGCATGGTGGAGGCACAAAAAATAGAGGCATTTGAACCCTCCTCTTTTAAATAATATATATTTTGTTTTTCACTTCCTCTTATTGAAGCAAGTTCCCTTCAAAAGAGGATTTTTTTTAAAAACAGTAATTAAAATAATTAAAGTTAAAGAACCAACATGATTACCGAGTTTTCTACAAAAACAGCAAAAATCGAATAGCCTATTCGGTTAAGGGGGTTTTTTTTTGCTTTACTGAATAGGCTATTCGGTTTACCCTATTTTCACACAAAAAAATCCGAACTATGTAACCTTCGTGTAACACCCCCTAAACCGAGATGGCAATTCGGTTTAGGAATAAAAATCCCTAAACCGAATAGGCATTTCGGTTTAGTTTTTTTTTTTTTTTAGACTAAGAAGAGCAAAATAAAGAAATCTAACACTAAAAATTTGAATTTTTTGTTTAAATTATTTGTTAAATTACTTCTATTGATTTATAATTAGCAACAAAAAAAAATACACTAAATTATTTGAAATTATGTTGAATTACACTGTATTACAATAAATTATGTTGAATTACACTAAATTACGCTAAATTACAATAACTCCGCTAATTACGCTAAAATAGACCGATTCTGGGCCATCTTTCACGAATCATAAAAAATAGTAAAAAAATTCCAAAAATAGTAAAAATTGGTATTCTACAAGTTCATTATGTAACTAATTTACTGAGCTACTTGGATTGAATAATAGAAATGAAAATCTTAATCGGAAACTTCAACTCAAGTTTTGAGACTCTTCCCTTAGTTTTTTGGCGATTCTGAATTTTGGAATCTGACATCGCGGGCACGGATGCATGCGTAGTTTTGCAAGCTTTTCGAAAAGTAGTCATTTGCTGAAATCGGACACTCGAGCGCCGTTTTATGACCGTTTGAAGTTTCGCCATCGTTTTTCGCCTTTTCAGTGAAGATATTGTCCCTATTCATATGTAATTTAGCGTAATTAACCGTATTTTAGCGTAATGTAATGTAATTTAGTGTAATTTAACTTAATATAGTGTAATTCAACATAATTTCAAGTAATTTAGCGTATTTTAGTATAAATATGCTAATTATATATCAAAAGAAGTCAAATAATTTAAATAAAAAATTCAAATTTTCAGTATTAGATTTCTTTATTTTGCTCTTCTTAGTCTCTAAAAAATAAAAATAAAACTAAACCGAAATGTCTATTCAGTTAAGCCCAAAAAAACACCAAACCGAATAGCCTATTCGGTTAAGCCTATAAAATGAATTTTCTGTGGCATCGTATTCTACAACCCCAGTTAAAACCCCACTAAACCGAATAGGCTATTCGGTGAAGCAAAAAATAATCCTTAACCGAATAGGCTATTCGGTTTTTACTGTTTTTGTAGAAAACTCGGTAATCATGTTGGTTCTTTAACTTTAATTATTTTAGTTACTGTTTTTAAAAAAAATCCTTCAAAAGACTCAGTTAAAATTTTTCATAAGCACCCCTACTCAATCTAATAATTACAAACATGCTATCCCTGAAGGAAAAAAGTAAAACAACAAAAAAAATTCATACAAAAACTGCCTAATTATGCCATTCTGAGAACAAACATAATAAAAAAAAACGAACATAAATCAAGCTCGATGCATCAAATTAAAATTGTGGAAGAATCAAGCCTGCTGAGGCGAGTCCAGATCCCCTCGTACTGAGATCTACTGGTGGTTGCCATTGTTGCAAACAATCGCTGGATCTTGGCAACGAGGCACACCAGCCGTCGGATCGGCGCCACCAAGAGAGTGAACGGTAGTGCCCATATCCCCAGCTCAAGGATCAGCATCTCTCTTTCTCTTCCCTCCGCCTCTCTCTCTCTCTCTCTCTCTCTCTTATAAATAGTACTTACTGAGCTATTGTTGTTCGTTTCCCCTTTTCTCAGGTAAAAGTAGTATGAGTAAAAAAGGAGATGGGCGACACGAGTCTAGGCTGTATTAATTATAACCTGTTTAGCCATGCTGATTCTTTATATTCAGGGGTTGAGAATTTAGAATGCGTCGAATCGCTCTTCTACCATGTACATATATATACTAACAATGCGACACGACAATAAATCAATAATACATGTGCTTTTATTTTGATCTTTTGTTTCTTCTCTCATCAAACTCTGGTGTACAAATTCTGACTGGACATCTCCAGCTTCTATTTTTATGGATTTTCCCTTTCTTTTAATAGTTATGGTATGTCAGTATTCTGAACGAGGGATAGATGCATAAGATAGGGCACAAACTATCTGAAACCAATATGATGTCGTGGAGTGTGGGGGCTACTCTGTTCTAGATATTGATTATTAGGCTTTAAATTTACTGATTGTTTGTGGCCAGGACTTAGTAGGTAGTTGCTATCTATCAATTATATGTTCATAAAGGATTAAAGGTGAATGATGACATGATATGCATGAATTCATGAAGACAATTTTTGTATGAACCCTTTAATTGTGTATGGATTGTTGTGTTTTTGTTCAGAGAAGTATATTGTTTTAATTGAAATTACAACTGTTATCATTACAATAAAATTATGTAGATCTGTCCACTTGAAGAACGAAAATGATGAAGAAATATTACATTATGTACATACGTCGTTAATTTTACTATTTTTTAGGAAAAATATGAGATTACTGGTCTTTTAAAATAAAATAAATGTGGACGCAGCCATATAATGGAAGGAACAATTATTTGCAACAAAAGATCCTTGATTTATTTTAACGTGAAGAAATTTATGAATTATTGACCAAATAAAATAATGCAAGGTGTCACGGCTCCTTATCCATCTGATGTTTAAATTATTGATGTCTTGGTCCTCTATCATTTATTGTTTGCCAATTGGTTCGAGACAGGTGTTATATCTTGTTAAGATTCCTTTTCACAGTACAATAATACAATAATTTATTTCTTCTTATCTGAGAGAGACGAATTATTGCTGAATAAATTGACAAGAGACATGGAGTAAAGCAGAAGGCAATCCCTTGAATTCCCCACCCTCTCTGCAAAAGATATTTATTTATTGCTTTTTTTTTTTATGTAGAGGTGTCTCCTGTATATATTATACATATTAAGGGCGTGTTCGGCCGTCCGGGTTTTGATGGGATTTGATTGAATTTTCTGTCTTATTTTCTATAGGTGTTCGGATGGTCAGGTATGACCCACTTATTTCTATTTTAGATTCCATCTCGGTTTCAAAACCAGTGCAAATTTGATGGGAAAAAAACTATTAACTCAAAACTTCATTTTTTCTTTCTAAGTTGTCACGTCTCTTTCTCTTTCCTCTCTCCATATTTTCTCCATCCAACAGAAGTCCCCTCCTCTTATATAAACACTCAAATTCTTTTACCTTAACAATTGTGGGACTAATCGATTCTCAAGTCCGGACATATTTTTTTTACACAAATAGATGAGAATTTTAATTACATAATTATTTTAAATTACATAAATAGGTGAGAATTTTAAATACAACATTTTTTTCTAATATATGAAAAAATTACAAATTACATACTTATTTTATTATAACTTTTTATTGTAAATAAGTCAAAAATTTAAATAGAAATACATATTAATAAAACAAATAAAGAATTCCCACTGTTTATCCCACGGTACAACTGAACACTCATTTCAGTACATTCCCATAATCAATCCCGTATGTACCTATATTTATGGGTTTTCATATTTTTTAAAAATAGATTCTCATCCCCATCAAATTTCATCCTGTATAATCCCGTGACAAATGAAGAGGCCCTAAAACTGAATATGTATTGAGTAGTTTGTTTGGATGGAATTTGATTTTTTATTATTATGATATTGATATTAGCGAAGAAGGCCCATGTTATTCGTAGTTGCATGCCACGTGGTGCCAATATAGCATGATGACGTCGATGTGATATATGTATGCTTTAAGTTTGAGTGAGCCTATGGTGCTATGCATAGCACGGATGGCTAGTGTACTACGGCTCAATATGGTACTTTTTAAAATCCTAACGGTCGATCCAACCGTTCAATGTGATAACTATATGAATATGTACTTGCAAACTAAATTTTATATTTTTTTGAATTTTTTTACTATTTTTTTAGATAGGTAGAAAAATCAGTGTTTTCTGAAAATTCTGGACCATCAAAATTCTACCTATCTAAAAAAATAGTAAAAAAATTCGAAAAAATATAAAATTTAGTTTGCAAGTACATATTCATATAGTTATCACATTGAACGGTTGGATCGACCGTTAGGATTTTAAAAAGTACCATATTAAGCCGTAGTACACTAGCCATCCGTGCTATGCATAGCACCATAGGCTCACTCTTTAAGTTTTGAGTGAAATATTAATGGGTCACATTCTCTTCTTCAAGCCCCTCGGCGATGTAACACACAAAATCGGACCCTGACTGAATAACATGAAGCAACTCAAACCCATTCAAAAATCAAAAGGCCCAAATTCTCTATCGGATTATAACTGGGCTTGGACCTAATAGTTTGGGCCTATTAAAAAAAACAAAACGAAAAAAGAAACGCACTTCAAGTCCGAAACGAGGATTCATGCTATCGAGCTAAATACATGGCTACGCGTTGACTTGATCTGGTCAACCTAAGAACGTGATTAGTAAAACAGATGGATGATCTTGGCGAAGAATTAAGAATCAGAAATAATCATATAAGTATTTAATACCGTTGACAGAAAGAAATACCTATATCTACTTGAGATCCAATGGAATCAATTGATCTCATTTAATTTAAAAACAATTGTATTTAAATTTATTTTTCTATATAATTTAGCACAAAATATCTAGTACGGTAATACACCATTCTTTGTATAATTTTTTTATATAATTGATTTTTATAATTTAAAAAAAATTTATATGATTGACTTCATATGTGTTTGACCCTCATTGTTCGAAAGTCTGGCTCCACCCCTGTACCTAGTGGTATAATAAAAGGAGTTTCACTGTTATTAATTTATTATATTTTATTTTCTCTAAATTCTAATAATGCCGGGCAACTATTCCATCTTACATTTATTTCATCAATTTCACTTGTATCAAATGAGCCAAATTTCAGGCATCCGTTAGTCCTAACAGAAATAGTTCTCAAATTATTGAGGAATATATACATAGTAAGGATGAAATGTCTGTTTGTTGAGTTGGAAAGCATTATTCAATGACAATCTTAAATTAATAAATTATTGATTATTCTATATTACGAGTACCATACTTTAATAAAAAAAAATTTATCGATAAATTAGAGTTTGTTTAGTGTAATGTCAAGGAGTAAAAAAATCATAAATAATTTATTGTAATTAATCCAAAGCCTTAATTGTTGTCTCATCTTGTATTAAATTAACTCTAAATTTAAATTTTTTTGCCGGGTAGATATTATTTGTGATGTAAAGGAGGGGGGGGGGGGGGGGGGGGGGGGGGTGATCAAGTGAAAATATCAGAGAGTACACATGAGAATAATATGCTAGTTATTAGAATACAAAAAAAATTCGCCAGAATGACAGTGGAAAGATCGGCAAAAAAATAATGGCATTACATTAAAAACAATGTTCAAAGGCTACAAATTTATTCCAGCTAAGAAATTAAATAAATTAGGTTAATTTCTTGCAGATGGTCAATTTTTGTCTTGAAACGAGTAAAAGTGGGGAAATTTATTTAATCTCTGGAATTATTTCATATACTATCTGGATTTATTATACTCATGAAATGGAAACAAACAACACTAAATATCAAGTTCTCTCCGACAATTCACCAATTTCAACAAAGACCTAATTTGCAGCCAAATATTTCCACCTCAAATTTCTTCTCTAAATTCTTATTTTGTAATCTTCTAAACAAGAGGAGGGTTCATATACCTTCATCGAGTTTTTGTTTTTATTTATTTTCTAATAACAACAATTTAAAATTTATATATCAAAATAAAACTGTTAAATGTGATCTATATTATTTTTTTTACATGTACGTAAAAAAATTATCACTTTTCAGTTTTAGTTTTATATGAATCAATAAGTTGAAAAATCAACGTCAATAATCCACATCGGTGTATCTGTGCAAGCTCTTGGTACTAATCAAAATAAAAATCAAAACATCATGATCTTTTATGAAATATTACTTAAAAAACATAAAAAATAAATAAAAATATCAGAAAACAACATATTGATCGCTTTTTTTCCTCCAAAAATATGAAGGATCAGATAATTGTTCGTACACTTTTGGAGGAAAAAAAAGGATCAATGTGTTTCTGATATTTTTATTTTATTTTCTAAAAATAAAAAATTATTCTGCGTAAGTATAGAGAAAATGATATAGACTATATTTAATAATTTTATTTTAACATTTAAGTTCTAATTTTTAAGTTATTTTAGTTCTAAAATAAAAGCATAATGAAATAAAAAATTTGAATCCTCCTTCCTAAGTACTACTTACATTTGGATTTAGTGGAAGAAACGAGGGTCCATGTCGTTCATTTTTTTTATTATGTGTTGAATAGTCAAATTTCAAAATGAGGAGGGTTCAAATGCCTTTATTTTTTGTGCCTCCACTATGCTTCTATTTTTAAAACGTTAATAACTCAAAATTTAAATCATAAATGCCAAAATAATTCGGTTAGATGTGATCTATATTATTTTCTCTATGTGCTCATAAAAAATATCAAATTTCGGTTTTGTTTTTATGTGAATTAATAAGTTGACGTTTAGAAATTATCCACAGTACGTTTTTACAAGCTCTTCATGACAATCAAAACAAAGTTGAAATATCATAATTTTTGCACGTGCATAGGTAAAATGATGTAGATCATATTCAATGGTTTTATTTTGACCTTTAAGTTTTAAATTTTGAGTTATTAAAATTTTAAAAAATGGAGGCATGATGACGGCACAAAAAATAAAGGCATTTGAATCCTCCTCTTTTAAAATATATATGTATTTTAACTCCCATAAAATTTGAATAATACTTTAATATTAATCTCTATTGTAAAATCCATATATATTTATTAAGTTATGTATTTAACGTGTTCCAAATAATGTATTTTTTACTGGCTCCGCCCATGCTCGTCAGCAACTTGTTCTTAGGAAATAAAACAAAAATACTCGCCAAACATGTGATCTCGATCTCTGGCTATAAAATGAGAAACGAAAAAGAAATAATCCAAAAAGAAAAAGAAGAGGAAAAAAGAAGAAAGTGTCTCGTAGTTGCTAAAACAAAATGGATATTTATATACGCACGCCAAACACGTGTACCCTAAATAATACTTCCTTACTGAATATTTTCAGCACAAACTAAATACACTAGAATTCCAAAAATAAAAATAGATATGCTATCAATGATATTTTCACTATTGAAGGATATATTTAAAATTTATAATCTAGATTTAGTTATGCTGTCAAAAAAGACATAGTTAAGATACATCTAACGTTTAGTTGATTAAGTTATATTTTTGTAATATGAAACAAAAGTTTGTTTATTTTTGTTTCAATTTCAACCAACTAACAGATAGAACTGTCATTGCTAAATTTGTTTTAGATATTTTTAGACATTAAGGAAACTTGTTGCAATTTTTGCTTTCCATATTTTAGGCTCTTAAATTGTTCGCACGTAAAAATGCTGCTCCAAATCCATTAATCTAAATAATTAACCGAACTATTCATGATAGACCAGTCACCATTATGTTTATAAAAAAATTAATTTGATATTTTGATAATTGAATCTCTTATTTTTAAATTCGACAATATAACACAATCTATAATTATAATATTTTGTACATAAAAATGTTGAAATATGATACAAGTTTAATGTTTATCAAATAATTTGAAATTCAAATAGCAATGATCTATATTTATTGATTTTAATAGAAATTTATTACAACCAATCTATTAGGTCCGAAACAATTCTATAATTTTTTTTTTTCTATTTTTTAGTTATTTTATGTTTATGTAAATTACCCAATTTTTTTTATTATAGATAATCTCATTTTTAAAATAGTTTTTAAGTTTTGGTAGTTCCATTTTTAAATAGTTGATCAAAAGCCGATATTTTTATAATCGAAAAATAAAAAAAATATCACGTACGATGGTAACGGTTTTGAAATTACGTAAGACAAGACATTTATCCTCCCTTACCACAAACTCATACCTACAATATCGAAATAACAATCTAATTTTGAGTGCGTGAAATTCATAATCCTTCTTATTTGTGGAACGGAATAAATCGTTCTATCTATGTATTAAATTTCCGTCAAACTGTTCTCCGTCTGCAATATTTTATTTATTTATTTTCGATTAATAAAAAATATCGGAATCAAAAGGAAACCACGTGGTTTTGAACGAACATTTATGGAATTTGGATCCCCTCAAGTAACTCAAAGTATGTGGTTCAAATCCAGACTGTCGATCTTAATCGGCACGACATTTAGGGAGCTGTAAATTTAATTGATTCTGATCGGACGGCCGGATCTAAACTCAAATTTTGAGGTACTATAGGGAATCTGGCCCCACATTTATGAGTTAAGC